>VYYI01004054.1:0-11011 GCA_021029175.1 Bilobella aurantiaca
GAACCTTTTAGTTGGCCCAACAAGGTTATTTTTTATTGGGCCCTGTTGCTTTCTATATGTGCACAGCACACGTGCGTGCATATGATTATGGAGACGACAAATTGTATTGCTCATTCACTGATACTGATAATGATAAAATATTTTTTACCGCTGCACTCATCTCAAAGGCAATGGAGCATAAGATGCGAAGGAGAAGTGGAGATGGTTGACTCGGGGTGACTCTGTGAAGTTTTTAGTGTTAACTGTTATCTTTATGGGCATATTTGAGTGGTAGTATGCACTGGAGAGGCATCTAGGGGACGAGGGTGGTATTTAGTGGCGGAACCATTAGTAAAAAGGTATGGATTAGAAGTTGGATTTTTTCCCACACAAAGGGACGTGAAGGATAGCCATAGAAATTTTGACATTAATATTCGACACAAGTGTGTAATGTGCCTGGGTTTGGCTCGTGGCAACATTTTTTTTATGAGCCATCCATGATGGAGTTTGATTCGAGCGAGCCGTTGAACCGTCCATCGCGCTCCATTTCTCTATAGCTTTTGATTGGAATATATGACATATGGTTGTCAGAGTTTAACTTGTTATCAGCCCAAGTAGTTACTCTGCATTACTACAGTGATATTACCGCTTATGGACAACAACTACGACTGAAAAGGAGGAAGCTCTCAGCATTTTAACTTGGGTTTGGCTCAGCACTTTATAATTTCTAATTGGGAAGGGATGAGCGCGGGATATTCACTGTGTATTTGCATACTGACCCTAAAAATGTGCTTTATGGCTGTTTTTCAAATGGACAAAACTTGTCAGTCCTGTATTGCATCATTGTGTGTGTGTGTGTGTGTGCGCGCAAGGGTTAGTATAGACTTTGGATTCGCTGGGAGACTCGTGGTGGAATAACTGCAAGGTTGGAGGGCAGAAACTCGTGAAGTTGACCATGGGAAGGTTGTATGCTGGCTTGGGCTGGAGTGTAGTTGGCTCATCATTGAAGTCCATCCTGTAATTAGACATTTTCAGGTGGAATTTCCAAGAATTTCAAACGACCAAATCGTGAGCTTGCACACACACACACACACAAACACCCACTTGTACGTAAACAAGTACACACATGCACTCAAATTCTTGGTTCGTATAACGTTAGTGTATAAGTTTGTGTGAATGTGTGTATGTGTGCATGTTCCTGTATTTAGTGCTGGAATGCACTCGAGTTTGTTAACTTTATCAGACCGTGTTTTCCCCTCACTTTTTGGGTAAGAAACATGTTGTTATCTGAGGATTGGAAGATCCATGTCGTGAACGTGGGGGAAAAAATCTGTGGATTCACCCTCCGTCCCGAACTGTGCGTACATGACTATCTGATGGAGCTGACTACATGTATGGTTTGTGATGTAAGTTGCTGTGCGTAAGAATCCACGTTTATGGTATGATTAGTAGTGTGAGTTATTCTGAAAGTGGTGAGTAAGGCAGAGAGGTCGGTGGTAGTGATGGTCGTGTGTGTGTATGTGTGTGTGAGTATTTTTTCCCCTATGGAAAATTGTTGAGATGTCCATTAAGGAAGTTGGCGGGATTACAGGGCGGAGGATGCGAAATACATTGGGCGAGCAGACGAGTCGACAGCCGTCCTCTCCGGCTCACTCACTCTGATTGCGCATCTCCTCTCCTCTCGGCTGACAGTGATGTGATGAGCAAATGGACAGAGATAAGAGGAANGAGGATGCGAAATACATTGGGCGAGCAGACGAGTCGACAGCCGTCCTCTCCGGCTCACTCACTCTGATTGCGCATCTCCTCTCCTCTCGGCTGACAGTGATGTGATGAGCAAATGGACAGAGATAAGAGGAACTTGAGCCGCCACTGTGTATGGTTGGAGGAGTAGTAGTTGTAGAAGAAGTGGTTGTAGTCGTAGTAGTAGTATAGTAGTGGTAATAGTATGGTCCGACGTGCTGCGCTTTAGCTCCCTACTTCTCTACTTCAGTGGTGGCAGTAGCCAGGGCTCTGCTCCGCGCTCTTGCTGACGATGCAGCTCTTTTGTCATTAGATTTGAGAGGTACATATAGTGGACGGCCTAGGAAAATCCCCTCCCATTATACAGTACTGTGTATGCGTGTATGTGCACTTTTTACATCTGAGGCACTCGACGCCAGGTATTATTATGTGGCCAAGTTAAAATGTGTATGGACGATTACTTTGGAAATGAACTTATTTACTTTTCATGGGGTAATGATAAGCATGTATGTGAATGTGTATGTGTGTGTTTTTCAAAATGGTCATACTACTAAGAGGGAGGAAAAGGGGGTACCGCTCTTTCCAGTTCTGAGGGAAGAATGGGGAAGGTGACCACAAAAGGGAAAGAATGTGAGGGAATAATAGTCATCATCATCATCTCGATCATATTATGAAGAAGATCTTAAGAAAATGCTGTGTAACCGTCTTGGTTACTGTATTATTATTATTTCCGCTGGTGGCAATGGTCCGGGTGGTGATGGCCAGGCGGTTCCCTATACATAATGTTAGACGGTGTAGTGGTGGAGATGAGAGTATAGAGCTTTGCCGTCATGGCGTAATGATACAATACAAGATGATTGGGTCTGCAAAACGGCTTCATAACGAACAAAGCTTGTCATTTTCCAACCTGCCGATAAATAGTTATCTCCTACCATTACAACCGGGGAGACGTGACGAGCGGGGAATGGTGACGGACGCGTGCTCCTGTGTGTGTACATGTAGCTGTGTACTCATACCGTCTTAATAGCTGTCATAGTTACACACCTGGATTCCTTATGGCGGTGACTCTCGAGAAAATCCCCCCTCTCTCTTTCTATCGCACTAACTCATCCTTCCTTTCATCCTGCCGTGTGGCTGGCTGGACTGGACTACAATACCTTGTTACCCCGTTGTGTACATTACCAGTCCAGCACGTATGGACTTGCGTTCACCATGGGACAAAGGGAATTGTTAACTAAGACTGGACCATTATCATTATTATGAGGGCAAAACCGTGCGCTAAGTCCCTGTGTTACAAGTGTAATAATCAGACACACTGCACTCGTAGGATGGGCACGACTTGGTGGAGGAGTACAATCGTGCTTAATTTTTGCCAATTTAAAATTTTCAACGGCTGTCAAGAAAAAATACATGGATGCGGAGTCATACAGTCGGTTCTTCAGGTGCGAGTGTGTGCCTGTCATTACCATTAGAATGTCGTTGAAAAAAGTGAAATCTCTCTCGCTCACATCTCTTACACTATTCCGGAGAGGAAAATTGTGAGCGAGTGATTGAACTAGTAGGTCTTTTAAGACGAGAGTTTTTACTGAAAAATAAGCACGGGCTTCTTTGAGTCACCAACCACCGAAGTTCAATAAACGCTGGAAGGAGTCAAACCTGGTTTGAGCGGTGTTGCGAAAGGAAGATTCACCGGCAGATGATTTAGAATATATGAGAAATTGGAATGCATAGCTATTTGCTATATGTGGACTAGAATATGGGAAGAAAGATAGCGAGATTATGATAAAGTCTGAAGGTTGGCTTGTGGGTTGTGATTTTTGCAAGTTCATGGCACCAGCGTACCGCCGACGACACTTTGTAGTAGGGAAGGATTAATGGGTGACGGTGGAGCTGTATATTTCTGTGGGAGCAGTTATAGTATAGAAGAGCTTTGAGGAGAGAGGCTGGTGACAGGCGACAGCTCGGCTATAGAGAATTCGTCATTTTGATGAGCATGATGACAATCATGGGCTGGGAAATGTCTCCAGTCATTAAGTGAGTAGTGTACAAGTGACTCCCTGTACAGTGACGAACGGTATGTGTGTGTGTGTGTGTGTGTGAATGTGCCACAGTGTGTGTCTGTAGGGTGTTCTCTCTGTCAACCCGCGAGCACGCAGTCCATATAGAATTCTCAAGTTGCATTCTCCGAGGAGGCGTTGATAGAACATGACTGCCCATTCATTTGCTTTTCATCCATTTACTCCATGGGCCTACTATATACTTCTGCTGGTGCTGCCGTTCGTTCCTACCTCTCATTGACTCTGTCATTCCGGCTTGGGAGCATGAGTGCGTTGACAGTATCATGAGACCACAGTTTTTCCCCTTGCAAACACATGCATACACATACATACACACACTATGACTTCCATACATAGCAAAGACACTATCTATTTGCTTTACGACCTGCGGAATGACAAAGGAGTCTGAGGTGTGTCTTGGAGATTCTAGAGAGAGGCTCTGCCAAATCCTTCGTAACTTGATACTAGCTTTAAAATCCGGTTTCCCCATTTTTCTACAGAATTTTTCCTCCAGCCGTTTAAGTTTAGCATTAGTGAAGTCTCTGAGAGTCCGGGTATGGTGAGGGTACATGAGAGTAGGGAAGGGAATTGACGCGCACTTCCAGCCTCAATTTAAGAGTCGCTAGTTAGTTTTTGGGCGGGTATGATGGGAGATAATAAGGGATTCTCATACGAGCCCCTCGTCATGTGGACGTTGGGTGTATATAGTAAGCTGGAGCGGGGCTGGTGCCTGCTCAATAGCTGGAAAGCCATTGGAAAAAATGGTTGAGCGGAGAAGGAAAAGAAGAGAATGCTGTGTCAGATATCGCGTGTCAAACTGTCAAAGTGACACACCTCCGAACGTCGTCAGCTCCCTTCTTATTACGGACGTATGTGTGTGTGTGTGTGTGTGTATTATGTGCCGTTCAATATAGGATTGTTACTGGAGTAGCTCGTAGGTACGAAAATAGAACCGTATGAGTACACTGCGCATGCATGCAGGGATGTGTAGACGTAGTTACTCATGACGTGCCACATCAACTCCTGTCACCAGCTTCCCTATGTAGGCTTCCGGCGGCCACTACCACCTAATCGGTGACTCGGGGCTGAAAATTCACATTGGATAATGATGATAGTCTCACAGTGGGTCCCATACGTGAGCTTCGATGGGGTTAACCCTTGTGTAAAATGGGAGAGTGAGCGTGGGTTTGTGTCCTTATTATTGACAGGATGAGACGCCATGTGTGTGTGTGTGTGTGTGCCCCTTCTCATCACGCCCACTTGATTTAACTAGAGGAGGGTGTATTCATAAAAAGAGACGAACGGGGCACACATCCATGGTCATTGAATGTTGGCTTAAATTATGATCCCAAGGATTTTCCTCTGTACTGTGTATTGCCCGTATCAAAGTTCATGTGTGAAGGCTAGGAGGGGACACTTTTCGAAGAAATCCCCAGACTTGGTTGTGTTATATAGATCAACCCGGATGTGGATGGGAACATATAAATACGGTGGATTTTAGCAAAAACAAATACACTCCAGTCTATAACACGCCTGTACAAATATGGTCGTCCTGGTTTGATGGTTCCACAGACTGAGACTAGAATATGGCTTCCGACCCTGAGAATGTGTGTGTGTATGTGCACGTGTACGTGTGTGTACTAATTGTTCTGTATTTGATGTCATTGCAGCACCCTTACCCCTCAGAGGACCAGAAGAAGCAACTGGCGCAAGATACCGGCCTCACCATCCTCCAAGTCAACAACTGGTAAGTGGAGAGAACATATCCATTCCGTCTAATGATAAGTGAAGGGAGTAGGGAAGAGGTTGGCAAAGAAAAATCTCCGTCTTTTCTGTTGATTTAGAAGAATAAGAGGGAAAGACTGAAGGCTTCTGTAGCCCTTGCGGGGATGAGTTAGTCGGAGGAAGCTGAGAAGTTTCCCTGTATTCACTTCCACCAGTAGTCTTCAATTGGATTAAACAGTACGCACCAGTGGATACACTAGATTGATTAAGTTCCATTTTTCTTTCTCTCTCTCTCTCTCACTCCCTGCCGTTGGTGGTGCCTTCCCCTGATATTACCGTCAGGCATGTGTGTGTGTGGTGGCATGTGTGTGCGCGTGTGGGAAAGAGAGAGTTTTCCCCGTGTGTTTGTTAAAGCCCCAAACGACTTGGATTTGAGAATGGATGGACGTGGAGAGAGATAGAATGATGTGTGATGGAAATAGAGTGAAAATAAGAAAGACGTAGATTTGTCTTCAGTTTAGATCCGGAGAGACATAGAGGGGCAGCAGCAGACGGTGCGGGAGCCGTCTTCAAACACTGTCGTACGTATCTACACGGGCGAAGGGCTGAAAACCGAGAGTTGGGAAAAGGGAAAAAATGAGGAGTCCTACGCTCTTCCCCCCGTGTTTGTCTTCCGATTTGGGAGCAATCCATATTGATCAGATCATTGGGCGGCTGAGGGTCAGTGGCAGTTATAATGAGTCTCTAGAGTGAGGAGGGGCGATGGCGAGTACTGCTGCTGTGTTGTATGTTGACCTTTTTGGGGAACCAGGAGCCATTATGGGAGTGGGCTTCTGTGTTTTAGACGCCATGCCAGCTGGTGGTCTAGAATTTGAATCTTTTAAGCTGGCCTATATAGTAATAATAGTAGTAGTAGTATTAGTAGTGTAGTTAGGCGAGTAGGAAGATGGGAGACGACGACTATATGTGTGCGCCTCTCTCTGTGTTTTGGGATTAAGCTGATGGAAGTTAATTTTAGTGGGCTGATGATAGGATAAAAGGGGAAGGAGACTGGCTACATTAAATTATAAGCAGTAACGGAGGCGAATTGGAATTTGCTTTTAGTAGAAAATGAGTTTGTGAAGGAGCTTGAAGGTATGTTCACCACTCTGTGTGTGTGCGTGTGTGTCCATGCATACGGTTCGCTCTCTGAAGGGAGGAGAAAGTAATCCAACTGGGATGCTGACAGGACATTAGAATTTTCAATTAAGTTCATTCTTATTTAAGGATTCCAGCTTGTAATGTTCATAGAAAATGGTTTCTGGAATGGTGAGCCCGGAATCCGCTCCCCGCGACCTTCCCGCATCTGGTTGTTCCTGGTTCTGTTCTGGGCTCTATTTGGGTTCTTCTTATATCGTTTGTGAGCATGTGTGTGTGTGTGTGTGTGTGTGTGCGTCTGTTGCAGTGTGATAGGCCACCAGTGTGGAGGGATGTAGAAATGTTTGCTCGACCCGAAGAGATCCCAGGTGTCTGCATGTAATTGTGGAGGGGGAGCTGAAGTGGACTTATAGAAATTTTACATAATGAGGAAGCGAGGAATTTTTCTGTATGCATGGCATATAACTGTGTAGACGAGCTGGATGTTACAAGTTTAGGCCTCGGTACGAGGGTCGTCTTATTGTTTCTTCCTCTAAGCCAGGAGGACTTAGCCTTCTGTTTCGGATAGGGCGTCTGCCTTGTGGAGCCCGGGTACATGCGGGCATGTGTGTGTGTGCGTTGTATATGGGGAAGGGGCTCTACGAACATTTCCCATTTTCATTTGCCGCTACAATAGTTCATTAAAAAGGTGTTTCTGCCACCGTTTGGTAAGCTATTAGACCCGGGAATATGACTCTTCAGGGACCTATTTTGCACCGAACATTACCCACGGCGTTAGTCTATGCTTCCTCTCCACGACGACGGGGGGAGAGAAGACCCCGCTGATGCTACTACTTACTCGGCTTCCTATCCTCCCCGTCTTCTTTTCCGCCGCGATGCGTTATGGGTCTCATCTCCCTCTCAAATCCTCTTTCCAGCTCCACACTCTCAAGCCTTTTTATCGCCCAGTGGAACTACGTGAGGGGGGCGTAAGTTATAAGGCGGCGGTGGTGAAGAGGAGCAGTATAATACGTAGACTCATAGCTTCTCGGTCGTCCCCCCTCCTCCGCCTACCCGCCCGTCTGTACGCATGTGAGGAGGATCATTTATGAATCGGCTTTAGGATGCGAGGACTCACAACTCGCACATAGCTCACCCATCCACCAGGGCCAGGACGGAGTTTTCTATGTGAACCGGGGGCTATTACCGGGAAAGGGTAGGGTTCGAATGGGCAATAATGGGAATATTTACACGTGATTTTTTCCGCTGGAAGCACGGGGCCCCAGTTTAATTTTTTAACCATATTTTAACGTTGCGGCTGCATGGGTCAGTAGTGTATGGCCATATTGCTATTGTTGCTGAGTTGCTGAGGTAGTAATAATGGGGGATTTGGACTGCACTTTTCTCCGCTCCGGAGGGAATCGTTGGTGGGGGGCTACGAGGCGAAATGGATGAGAGTTAATGTGAGGTGACGGGGTGGGCTTAGAGAGGCGGGAAAGGCAGAGAAGAGGAGGAATGCATTGCAGTGGGAGACAAGGTCGTTGCATTGTAATATTTCCCTATGATAAGGAGGCACGGGATCCCCAGTGGTGGAGAGGGATGTATGCTCTATTATATGAGCAGTGTATGTATCCATGCATATAAGTTTCTGAAAGGAAACGGGAGGAAGTGTGCCTGTGTATAGTTATGTAACTCTTGAGATTGCCATGGAGCTTTTTCGGAGCTATAGGAAAAGAAGGGAGAGGTTGAGTAGTGGTAGTGGTAGTAGACTTATTTTGATGTCTTCCGACCATCATTTTTCCGGTCCAGAAGAAATTGATAAATCCGGCGAAAAGATCGATGCTCCGTGGAAACAAGTCGGGCAAACTAAATAAATGTATGGAGGGATTATTTTCGGACGGAATATGTCGCTTTCGCCGCCCTTCCCCTTTCCCATAGCATCTCCCATAGAGATTCCCTCTTCTCCCTTTCTTCTCCGCTCATCTCTCCGCTTTTTTCGCTCCGGAGACAGCCGCGACGACCCGTTTTCAGGGGAATTCAGTGGCCGCAAGTAGCTCCCACGCCCACAGCGAGTGCTTTAGGGGTATAGTAATGTGATTGCATCCGATATATTTATGGTGGCCCATTTTCCCGTCAGTATATGTATATGCTGTATGTGCTGTACACATGCTCCATTCATACCAGTATTCATGTCTTCCGCTGCTGGAGGTATCTACTAAGGGAAGTTTCTTATTTAATTTAACAAATACTATGTGTTAGAGGGAAATTATTATTTTTCCTCTGCTCGTAAATAGGTTAAAATGTGTTGGGATGTGTGTTTGTATTGTGGGTAGGAATTGTGCTATTTTTGGTGGGCTAATATAGCGACGGTATGGACTATGGCTATTGCGGCGTGTGTGTGTGTGTGTGTTTGTGCTTACTTTCGTATTTGTTTGTTGGGGAACCCAGTACATTCCTTGCATGTTTGGTTCTTTGTTTGTGTGAAATCGAAGGGAGACGGAGGAGGAGGAGGGGGAAATTTCATGCAAAACAGATAGGGGAAGCTCATGAAAAATGTGGAAATTCATTCACTCGGTACAATCGTAATGATTTCCTTGGAGACTACTCCGGTTTCTCTTCCCCTTTTCTTCCCGCTACGGCATGGAGACATGGAATTGTGAAGGAAACATAATCGGCATGTCGACTACCACCACCCGTACAATTCTCCTATATTGTGTCAGCAACGGAATCGTATGTGTGTGTGCGATTAGTCTGTAGTATGTGCCTGTGTGTGTGTGGCACTATTGGGTGGGTCTGTGTGTGTGTGCCTGAGCAAGCCATTTTCGCTTCCTTCCGCTTGTCCCATTTCCTCCTTCCCTTGTTGTTATAGCATATGGACAGAATCCGCTCCATGAAATTGTTCTAAGCTCCAAGCGGCTTATCGTGTGCGCGGCGCGTCGGCGGCTTGCAGAGTTGTTGCACAAAAATATGTGTCCCTTATATTTCCCCGTTTACCCTTTGCTGAGGGAAATTCCCGGATGAGAACAATGGCTACGTTCCGCAGCATACATGCATGATGTGGAGACTAGCAGTGCGCTGTTGGAGGAAGGATATAAATTACTTACGGGTTGACAGCCATAAGGCTCAGTTTTGAACTCTTGTGTGTTTTAAACATTCCCGCCTCTTATTTTCTACTGACGTACATATGGGAATTTATTTCTTTTTATTTCCTCCGAACTCTATCTCTCTTTCTGTTACACGCGCACATTTAGACCCGCGTTCGTATGCTGAGAAACAACTGGGAAAAGATTCCCAGAAGGAAGTCATAGAGGAACGGTCGGAATAGTATTTTTTCCAACACAACAATTCCAAGGCTTTGTTTTATTCCAATGAGGATTTGATCTGGGACTGACTTGGGGCGTGGAGTAGTGGTACATAGTTGGGAAGAGCTGTGGAGCGGAAGCGCGTGGAGTATGGAGTGACATGAAATGACAATAAGAGGATTTTCATATCAGATCTTGTGTGGCGTCGGCAGCGGGAGAGATCCTTTTCTTCCTTGCACAATCATTTGTCACCGGGGAAAGTTGTGGGATTATGCAGAGGATCCGTATGGGAATTAGCGTGCATGCACGTATGTGTGTGTTTGTTTCTGAGGCAATATCTTGTGCGGGAGTTCTGCCGCCTGATGAGAGTGTTCTCTGTGTAGGACGAATAGTATGTGTGCGGGAGCAGGTAGTTGAACTCTGCGGGCATCTGATATGTGTAGGTGTGTGTGTGTGTGTGTGTGTGGTGATTTTGTGAGCGGATGAGGATTTACTATGAGCCATTCCATCACTTTTCATCCAGCGCACACACACACGCACAAATTCTCACACCCAGATTTAGTCGGCTGATGAAGTCACAAAGGCTGGTCAAATTAACTCTAACACTATCTGTGGTCGGGATGGGGCCGAGATAGTACTCCTTAATGCACTGATACATATGAATGTGTGGATATTATTCATGGAAAGTGCTCGTCCATTTATCTTGTGATTTGGACCAGGGCTCTGTGTTTTGTCTGGGTGTGCATGTGTGTTTGCCTCCCTATGTGCTCAAGAGGGGTCTCTTCCTTCGTGGGTGACTTATTTGCAGAGTTCCGAAAAGAGAAAGGTACATTTGTGAACGCACTGTTGAGCACGGGCTCTGTGATGATGCGCACCTTGTGTGTCTGTGTGTAAGTGGAAGGATCTGTAGAGTAGTCGATATGGCTGTGGGAGGCAGAGCCTGTCTGTCTCTGCCGTTGTAAAGCATTGAGTGGGTCGCGGGGAGCGGATTCCGGGCTCACCATTCCAGAAACCATTTTCTATGAACATTACAAGCTGGAATCCTTAAATAAGAATGAACTTAATTGAAAATTCTAATGTCCTGTCAGC
>VYYI01004055.1:0-11010 GCA_021029175.1 Bilobella aurantiaca
GAATAGTTGGTTGGTATCGAATTGTGGTGAATTATTTAATGTAGCCAAGTCGTCCATACCAGCTGATATTGATAGGTGCACAAATTCCAGACTTAGATCTTCCGTCTTGAGTATCAATTCCATTACTTCAATAGTTGTCAAAGTGAGCGACATGCTAAAATGCTTGAGTTTTTGCAAAGAGAGTTTGGTTTCATTTGATGTAGCAGGTGTACTTGAGGATTTGCAAACTACTGCATGGTGTTCTCGTTCCGGGAAAATTTCCAACTTCTGCAAATTCGGCATTCGCTGAAGGACTGTCATTCTCATTACTGTTTGAGCCATTTGACTGCATGTGATTCTTAAATGAAGAACATGAGGACCGAACCTTCTTGTGAAGTTGTTTAGGATACCGTTGTGACTGAATGCTTTATTCAAGTGACATGATGACCAGGGCATGCTATCAATGGGTGTGGTGCCGGCGTCACACTTGGACAGTACTTGGAGCCCTTTCTCGTTCAGTGACACATACTGACGGCGACAGTGTCTTGTGCATATTGATTTCCAGTTAGAGTTTACTTGGCGACTCGAGAGTAAGTCCTTCTTTGGTAAGTGTTGCAAAATCCGTTCCAAAATCTATGAAAAACGAACAAATAAGTTGCTAAAACGGTTAATTCATGAGACAATGGACGTTTATGTGCACATTTTCAGAACCAAATTATTGAACACAAAATACTTACCTCTAACGGAATGCTGTTCATTGACACATTTCTGTCCTTCGATTCCATTTCCAATGGGATCGTAAAACTTAAGCAAATAACTTTTAGTTAGAATAATTAAAGTTATTTAACAATATTGTTAAAGTAAATTAAGGTTAGTATTTTAATGAAACGCTTTTTTGTATTCTGCTTTACCCTCTTCTTCTAAAAAGTGTAAACAAATCTGTCGTACTAGAAGTTTCCATATAAAAACTGTCACACTCTTCCAGAGGTGGGCATGTGTCAAGTAGCAGAGACACCGAAAATAAATAATAAGCAGTTATTTTTCTGTATCTTGTTATAAACATTTTACACATTTTTTTGTATTCAAGAAAAAAGCAGTTATTTTTCTGTATCTTGTTATAAACATTTTACACATTTTGTATTCAAGAAATTTTATCAAAGTAATTAAGTAAAGGTAAAGATCATTGAATGGAATGTAAGAATTTGCACGCAATATGTAAATTAATATATAAACGTTTCTTATGCACGCCATACCTAACTACGACATTTGAAAACCTCAAAAACGATTCACCTAATAGTTAATTTAATAGTTCACCTAATAGTACTTAAAGATTTGTAAAAATTTAACTTTTGAAAATTGAATTTTACATGGAATTGGGGATTCTCTTGTGCAATTCCTCAATTAGTTAATTGTAATGAAGCATTAGTAATATTTTTAACAGTTGTACATAACAACTGTTCAATTTTCAAAAAATTGAATTGTAACGGTACTTCCGTTTTAGGACGGGATTTTTTAGCTAGTTGTATAATAATTTTTTGCAAAAGAAACCGTGGACGAAGAAGCATGAATTTTGAAACTTTTTTTTATTTCCACCAAAAAAATATTTAAATTCGAGAGTTACACAGCAGAGCGAGAAAATGAGAAACCTTTCCAATGCAATATATAATCATCAGGGCTGTCCAAGATATTTACTGAAAACCCATGAATTATTTATTGAAAAATTTACTTAAAACCTCTAAAATATTTACTAAAATATTTACTAATTTTTTGCATTATTTCAATTTAATTTTTAAATAAACTTACAATTAGCTCTACTGCAGCTAAATATGACTAGGAACTGCAGATATCTAATATACCACGATGGTTGCATTTAAATAGTTTTAAAGTATTACTCCTTTAGTACTACGGAGTTGAATCAAAGTAACTTCAAAGTAGGATTTTTTCTATGTTAAATGATAAGTAAAACAATTACAATATTCTAATTATCCTAATCAGAACATCGGAGTTAACCTTAAAATTTTAGAAGAAAAAATTCGAATTATTAAAAATTAAATTTCCATATTTGATTTCGTTAAATTGCAAGAGAGAGAAAGTTTATTGCTGTGAATTTCCATCAAATTAAAAGTAAAACTTTCAGTAAAATTATCATAAAAAAGAAGTCACTTGTTACATCAATAATGCAACCATTTAATTAAAAAATTATCATTTTATCCATATGATAGCAATTAGTTTCTGCGTTTAGAAGCGTACAATTTTCATCAGTTTAAAAAAATAAGAAAAATTGTTCCAATTTTACACTAGAACCTGGGTTTTCGCATATTCTATAGAAAATAATTAAAGTTGTATACAAGAATTTGCCAAAAACCCAAAATATTTAAGTAAATATTAGTATTTCTTATTTCCCCGAAATATTGAAAACATTTAAAATATTGATAAAAAATATTTTGGACAGCCCTGATAATCATACTTCCCTTGCACCTGTATTTCATTGTTGATTCACATTTTTTAAATTGAATATAGGTTCACTAGTCATGAAACCAAATTTTTAATTTAGAATAGAAATGTTACCTATATTGTGACTACCAAATCATCATGCACAGCACGTACCCTATGAACACTAAAGAATTCGCTTATTCAATGCTTTCTGTTGTCACAATTTTTTGTACTTATAATTTTGTTACTAATTCAATTGAATACAATATTTAAACAGTGAGGTTGTAGTTCCTGCGTCTATACGTAGTTACTTGTGGCTATATTAAACATACTAGTTAAACTATTTAATTTATTTAATACTTAAAATTTGTTTTAAGAAGATGTAAATTTTTCAAGACAGTGGAAATGTCTTTTTAAAATTTAAATATATTTAATATAAATTACTTCTAAACTTCGCGCTAAAAATAAAAGCCTTGTGTAATTGCATTGCGTAAGTAACAATTGACAGTTTAATTAATATTTTGATTCATTAGAATTTGTAATTTGAAGAATCGCAATGAGCAATTCAGAATAAATTTTATTCTGTCATAAAATCTAAAAGCATTGTCTTCTGTAATACTGCAAGCGCCTAAAGCAAATTATTCAAAAGTCAGTACTTTAAATTTGTAGAGAGGATTTTGATACAGTGATTTAATTCAGATAGGGTTTTGGAAACTTAACTAAAGGTTGTCACAAACTAATACATTAGAAACTCTATTATGGTTTGAATTTGCTACTTGCACTTTCATTCCGACTGTCTATGCACTTTGATCAAATACATAAAGTGTTACAAGATGCAAGAGATATGAAACAATTTTGGTAGTGTTTAATTGTGATTTTAAGAGTCGCTGCAGGTTGTCTATTGTACATCCTCGGATAACTGCATTCCAACATTCACTTAGCTAATTTAGAAATTTATTTATTTGTAGGACATAGTGTTGGATAATTACAACTTTAGGGAAGTACTTTAATTCTTCATAATGTAATCTCCTTGACAACTCTTGAGGTCCATGGACACCATATGCAACCTGGTAGGTATGCACCACAAGCTTCGTCCAAATGATCTTCGACGTAGTCCACAGTTGAATCACATATTTCAAATGCATTATCAAAGAAGTCTATCGAGACTGGATCTGAAAATCGTAACAAGATATTTTGTTTGCGACAATATAAAGTCAATTATCTGTGAAAATTCTTTTCAACTGTAAATCTAATCAACGCTTAGTGTTTTTTTTATGTAAAAACTTC
Source organism: Bilobella aurantiaca (assembly GCA_021029175.1). Lineage (NCBI taxonomy): Eukaryota > Metazoa > Arthropoda > Collembola > Poduromorpha > Neanuridae > Bilobella > Bilobella aurantiaca. The sequence goes on from VYYI01004055.1 coordinate 3,700, forward strand.
ATTTTGTGGAATGAAATCTTTCATTGAAATTTTTAAATATTTACTAACAATTATTATTCACTTACCAAGATAGAAACTCCATTTCTTGTTGTATTCAGCAGTGCGTTTCCTGATTTTCCCCATCAAATGTGGTCGGTCAGTGTTGTTTCCCGAAATTAGGTCTCGTGCGTGGTCAACTTTTTCTGCATCCGTAATTTCAATCACAAATTCTGCACCTAGGATATCCGTGATTTGAAAATATTCCGCTTGAATGGAGACGATGAACAATTGGACAATCGCCAGTAACAAAATTCTGGACTTCATTTCTTCCAAAAATACAAGAGCTGTTAAGAATCTGAAATTGAATTTTAACTATTGGTTGAAAAAATTATTGAAGGCTTTAAAATGAAATTTTTGGAAAGGACTGCTTTGGAACAGATTATATAGGGCCTCTTTGACACAAATTCGTATTCTTAGCAAAGGGCCAAGGGCAAGTTCACGGGTTTAAAGCCTTGACTTTATAGCCTTAGGAGATCTAACAAAGAAATGGTGCATGTGGGCACTTTTGTTGCGTACCCTTTTTAAGCGACTATTTTAGAAATTCCAAATTCAATAGTTAACCCACAATTTTCCGCATTCCAGGGCAGTATTCCGCAGAATGAACTTCTGTAACTTTGGCATTGGATTAAATTCCAATGGGGAAAGGAATTCGTAGTCCATTTCAATGACATCAAATGACTCAAATCCTTTCGTTGGTTTGTAAAGTGAAATCTCCATTCATACCAAGTTTGGTAGCATAGGAAGTTACAATGTGGAACACGATGCTTCGAAAGAAATGGTTATCAAGGGCAAGTGACAAATGTTGCAAATGGTCACTGCTACTTGCTAAGATGGCTTTCAATGAATAGTAGAAACTGCAAATACGAGTTCAGAATGGGTTGATATTTGTTAAGTGAATACTCAAAATAAATTTTGGTACCTTGGTCAAGAGGCGTGAGATTCTGATTTGTTGGTTTGTATCGAATTAGGGTGAATTATTTAATATAGCCAAATCGTTCATACAAGCAGATATTGTAAAGTGCACATATTCTAGACTTAGATCTTCTGTCTTAAGCATAGATTCCAGTATTTTAATAGCTGTAAATGTGAGCGACACACTAAAATGCATTAGGTTTTGCAAAGACAGTTTCATTTGAAAAAAAGAGTTGTACTTGAGGATTTGCGTACAAGGGCATAGTGTTCTCGTTTCGGGAATATTTTTAACTTCTGCGAATTCAGCATTTGCTGAAGGACTGTCCTTACTGTTTGAGCCACTTGACTGCATGTAATGCTTAAATAAAAAAGATGAGCGCCGAAAACTTTTGTGAAGCTGTCTAGCATACCGTTGTGATTGAGTACTTTATTCAAGTGACACGATGACCAAGGCATGCTATCAATGGGTTAGGTGCCGGCGTCATGCTTGGACAATAGTTGGAGCTCATTCTCGTTCAGCGACACATATTGACGGCGACAGCGTCTTGTGCAGATGGATTTCCAGTTAGGGTTCACTTGGCGACTCGAGAGTAAGTCCTTCGGTAAGTATTGAAAAATCTGTTTCATATTTATGATAGAAGCAAATAATTTGCTTTAACCGTTAATCATGTCTGACAGACAATAAGCTTTTATGTGCACATTTTCATATTCAAATTAATTATTGGACACAGAAATACTTCTTGCCTCTAACCGAATGCTGTCCATTGACACAGAGACAACGAAAACACATAATAAGCAGTTACATTTTGGTGTATCTTGTTTTAAAAATTTTAAAAATTTTATATTCAAAAATTTTTATCAAAGGAATTAAATAATTAAAGATTATTGAATGGAATGTAAGAATGTGCACGCGCAACATTTAAAGTCTCTTAAATGCGCAAGTGCCTGTTAAGAACTTGCGATTATTTTATGAGGATTGAATTAGAATAATTATACGATTCTCTTATGGTATTCCGACTCGGGACCTTAGGCATTATTTAACAAAAATTAGAATATAATAGGAGAACTTGGAATAGTTTCATCAAACCAGCTCTGAATAAAAAAGGAAGTTTTTTCAATTAAAATGTAATTTAAATTCCAATAAAGGATTTGATAATAGTAAATGAACCACATTATGATTTGCTATTATTAAAAACTGCTCTTACTTGATTGTCTTTCACAGCCCAAAATATTCCATAAATTTACTAAGCTATAACGCTTGGTTTTTTTTTGCTTTTCTACTCTATTTTTGTCTATTGGCATTTTAGGATGGTTTCACTTGTATTTAGTATTGCTACATTTTCTAAATCATAGTTTGCTGGGTTTAATTTGAATCAGTACACGTATCACTCAATAAACCATAGAAATATTGGTACGTTCATTTGCAATAGTTTTTCTAACGCAGCAATTTAGGCTTGGTTCTAAAACTATGAACCAATCGGTAAAGGATAGTTGGAAAAACAAGGTAAAACTACAATTATTAATAAGGTAAAATCTACAACACTATTTGTAGAAGTTCAAAAAATATCCGTGTCCAATTCGAAAGCAGATAAGAGAAACTAATGAAACTTACCCTCCGAAAACCCACAAGTACGGTTTTCAATGTAAAATTGGAACATGATTGATTTGATGATGATTGTTATTGGCATTGGAAATCCTTATTGGGATATTGATTAATTCGTTGATATTTTGAGCACAAGAATTGTTTTAAAAATTTTAGTTACACTACTAATGTGTCATTTAGATGAATTTATGTTCAGGTAAATTTACTTAAAAATTCAACATACGGTATAAAATCCTCTCGGGAAGATAAAAGAATTTAGTTAGTTCCTGTTCCAGTTTAGAGTAAACAATTGAAGGTTGGACGCAGTGATATGCTATTTTCATCAGTGCGTTGTAGTAACATGGTCATAGTTCGCATGAAATTGAGATACTGTTCCTAGCCACGTCTCATAACCCATTTTATATACTTTATTTACCCGCTTTTGAGATACATGACGCTATTTTCCATTTTAACTTCCTTTTTGCGGAAAAATATGCTAAACTTACAAAAAAAACGACAATTGTGAGCACAATCTTTGTAACATAATAACTCATGATGTTTGTTAGGTTTTAATTATATCAGAAACGAAGGTTATTATAATTTAAATTAATGTAAAATGTAATTGAGCAATGCGTTTATATTCTTATTATCAGAATATTCACCCATCTACCGATACCAAAGTTTGCAAATGTAAATAAACCGTTCTATTCGCACGTAACCGTGTAGTAATTTCCCGTTCTTTTAACTACTATTTTTTTAGTTTCATACATACTATAAAATTAAAAAAAAAGGCTTTTAGCTAAAGATGCTAATTGATTTCACGTGGGCGATTGAAAATATAATTGTATATACATATTTGTTGCATTTTACAGCTAGCAAAAACGTTAAAAGAACAAAAATTTCGGCATCGAGGTCATTTAGTTAGTCATTGACATAAGGTGAGGCTGATTGAAACAAGGCGTTCCAAGAACGAAGCCAATACGCTTACTGAATAATAGTATGTAATAACAACGCACAATACTAGGAGTCACATCTTGTACGGAAATTTTTCATCAAATTGGTTAAATCAAACCACAAATGGGTTCAATTTATTTAGTTGTCTGGACTTTGCAAGTCTGATTTTTGTTGCTGCTTGCAGACATGAAGACTGAGTCACCTGTACAAGCATTAGTGTTACATAAGCAATCCGTGAGATAAATTAAAGTATTAATGTTTAGTTAATTAAATAATTAAACAATAAATAAATAATTATATTATTATTAATTAATTAAATTAGCTATTTCATTAACTACTAAAATAACAACAATCTAACCTGTTATTTGCTTTTTACTGGTAATTTTGCAAACTAGTAACTAGGACTTATGTTTATAACTTTTCTTTAGCACAATTACAAGTTATGCAGCAATAATTTAACAAGTATAAAAGTTCTTGTTTATTTTTTAAAGTATAAACTACTACTACCATTATTATTATTATTATTATTAAACTATACGGAAGATGTTGCGAATAAGTTGAAAATACATTATTTCCATAGTAATGAAAAATTTTGGCAGAAGCTGGTAGTAAAATGAACCAATTGTTGATAAATTTTATCTCTCAGCAACTTTTCTGCCTTGGTGACAAGACGGGAAAAAGAATTATAGTAGTTAAAAGGGAATTGTTTTTCCACTGCCTGTGCTGATCATAGCATATTACCGGTTTTCAAAAACACAGCAACCTACACAAATGAGTTAGAGTTCTGTCTACCTAAATTAAACCCAAGAACATCGTAAGCCAATTCTATAATCATCTAAAATGCTAAAAGTTAAACAATACTATGATCACAGGTTCTCTCCGATGCTATTTAATTACTGAAGCACGGCGAGTTTGCGACTCAAAACCGAATCACAGGAGCCTGCTTGCCTTTGCCAACAAATTGAGAAATCAAAACATGTTTAAGTGAAAATGGTAAGCTGCTATTGGAAAATCAAACTTCGGCTCCGATCTATTATCGGATTTTTTTTTCAAATTACTACAACGAAGACATGCTAATACCACTTACAAAGGTAACAACAAGGTACAAAGAAAACAAACTGGAAGAGGACAGTATGTCCGAATCTTCTTCTAAACTAGTGGAGTAATTTTACCAAAGCGAACATCTCGACGATACATTGCCAACATTCTTCATGAAGTACATAATAGCGTAAGGGTTTGAGTCCTACTTAAGTTAATTTTATTAATTAAAAAAACTTCTTTTTAGAAATAATTAATTTTGCAGAACCCAAAGCTTTAATTGTAAGAAAAAATGTAGTAGAATATAGTGTACTATAGGAGATACCCGATACAAAAATAGAACATATCCAAATATATTTTCCGGATTCTTTAACCTCTTTCAAATATTTTATCCCAGTTTCTGTATATCCTGGCAGATCCTATAATACGAGGTAGAAAATTTCCCTTAAACATTGACGAGATATATGGTAATTGGCGGAAGCTTGATAATTCGCGGCAAGTGGCTGCTACGGCCGCAACTGTTTGCAGCACAAATGCAAGACCGTTTTGGCTGTCAAAAACAAGAGGATAATGTGTTCAGTACCCGGGTTTGTTAAAGTCAAAGGTTAAGCAAAAAGATTTTCTTTTTCTGTTCTATTTTTCCTTTGTGATTGATCAAGATGAATCCAATACAAAAGTGAATATGTTGTCAGTTATGATTCTAATTGTGAAAGTAAAAAAATGCCTAGCGGTATTTCCGCTTTATGTACGGAGAGCCTGTCAATTAGGTTAAAAACTGAGTACTTGACATGATCCTTAGTGTGTAGACACTGTATTCACGTCGAAGTCAGTGTACTTTTCGAAGGCAAAAAACATCTAATTTACCAGAAGAGAGAATCCGAAAGTCTTTCCAATGTTGTATATTTTGTACACAATGAATGGAAGCCAATACAGAAAACCAAAATGATTAAAAAGATGGATTCAAAAGCCCCCGAGGTGCCTGGAGTTTTGGGGAGCGTTTGGAATTGTACTTGGCATATTCTCTGGTTGAACATCGTTAATTATACAATGGTCTAGTCCTGCTTACTTCAAAGTTTACAACTTGTGTTTTGGAGTAAAAGTGAAACAGATGTTGTCGCTGGATTGAAGGTAGTCCAATTAATTGTAAATAAGTTTACGTCACCGTGTAAATTGCTGAATTTCGATTCGCTTCGTTCTGACCTGGTGGAAGTTGCAAAAATACGTTGTGAAGAGACTTACAAGAAACTCTTTGCTTCTAAAACATTGAAAATGTGTGCACTAAAAGAAATCTTCAAGATCCACCACCGCCAGAAGCGTATAGTCGCAACCACAGCACGCTAGGTTGCAAACCGCAATCTACTGCAATTAAAATTATCTGTTGAAACAAAAATTTTTTAACCGCATTAACTTGTAACTTATATTAGAGATCGCCTTTGACCTTGAATTTTGGCAATTAACATTTACTAATCCAGGGCAACAAAATATAAATGATATAACATATAAGGCTATATTGTTGTTTTTATGATTGGGATATTTGTAAGCCTATAGATTATTTATCAGCGTCTTATTGTCTTATCAGCGTAGTGCTGTTGTTGGTGAAAGTGGTATCGATTCAAGTGTTCGGCATCCTCTACAAATTCTCCTAATTGGTTTGCTTTATCGCACATTATTTGGGCTCATTGCCAATTTTGAGCAGTTAACAAAGTTTGTATCGACGCTCTTTAAGCTTTCCGGCATATAAAGACCGGACCAAGTGGTTAATTTCTTGTAGATTGGCGTGTAGAAAGGGACTCTATGTATGACCGTCTCAAACCGGATAGATTTGTTTTTGGTGATATAAAACGCTGGAAGCATAGATCAATGGATGAATATGAATATGAGAATTTTAGTTTTCCTCTTATAACTGGAATAAAGTATTCTGTAGTAGAAATTGAAATTGCATTCTACATACTTCCGCGTTCTCTTTGCGCAGTTGAGTGCTTTTTCCGTGGTTTGTATAACAATTTGCCAAGATTTTATTAGAAAAATTATAGTGAGACGTGAGTATGAAACTCAGCAAAGGTGGTGGTTGGCATGGAAAAAGGAGCAGATATATAGAACCCCAGACATTCAAAAGCATTTATTTTCTCACCCATTTTGTCATTTACGAGATGGTGAAAGTGAATGAATTGAACTCGAGCATCGCGACAGCACTCCCCTATCATGGTCAGAAGAAATAGAGGCCTTTCAGAGAAAATGAGTCACTTTGTATTTATTTTCAGAAGGTATTGGCGGAAAAAACGTTTCGATTAGTATGTTTATACAAAAATTGGACGAATTTCCTTTCTCCTAGTTGCTGGTCAACTGAATTTTCAAGACATTTACAATAGAGTTAAAAGTGTACTGAGATTATGACGAGTGTCAGCTTAAAAATTCAAACTATGAATCCGGGAAAATATGCGAAAACTTTTATTTTATAGATAGGAGCTCAAAGATTGACTCTAGTGTGCGACATCCGCTACAAGTACCAGAACTAATTTCCATAATTGCCAAAAACTTGGGCTGGGCAGATTATGTAACTTTACTTCAGACAAACAAAGCTTTTTCGAAACTCTTCGACCAGTAAAACTGATTCGTCCATTAGAAACCGACTTACTTAATAGGGAATGTAAAAAGTCGGCTCATGTTTCTTAGCGCAAGACTAGAGTGTCCGGGTTTAGAAAAATTGGAACTGAACTATATACATTTATTACCACTCCGTTACCGTTATAGGAGAAATTCAATTATCCAAGTTTTATGGCCCCAAA
>VYYI01004056.1:0-11010 GCA_021029175.1 Bilobella aurantiaca
TATTTTTCAAAATAAAATTTTAAGCTACATAATGTTAAGGTCAAATTTAGCTTGGATTTTTACATTTGTTCTATCGTGTCTACTGGCTTCTTCAATTGGAAAAATTCCTAACTTCTCGGCGAAAGAGAAAGTTGCCATCGACAAGGTACAGCTCACATACAAAAAGTACTACTGTCTCGTCATTTGTTAAAGTTTAATTTTGAAACAAACACTTTCGAAACTCTTTTTCGAAGATTTTTTGTAGAAATTAGGCAAACACAGTAGAAAAGGACAGGTGAAAGGAAAATAAATTATCAGATTCTACAGTTCTAAAAACTAAATTATAATAAAGCTAAAACCGCAACACACACAGAACTTGCATTTCATTTTAAATGTTTTTTTTTTAAATTACTTTTTAGCTAAGAGGCGCAGTTGAGCAGAAGCTTGTTTCAAGGCATATGAAATCTGATGCTTATTTGTACAAATGGCTCAAAGGTAAATATTTGTATCAGAAAAACACACATACCTTAACAAGCATATACATACCAAAAACGTGTTATAAATTAATACTTTAATTACCTTAAAAAGTGTAAGAGTGATGTTGTTTAGAATGTATAAATTTTTTCAGCTAAGAAGTTCGATCATTCACGAGCATTGGAAGCCTTAGAGAAAGTGAGAAAGCGTATTAATTACTTTTCAGCTAAGAGGCGCAGTTGAGCACAAGCTTGTTTCAAAGTACATGAAATCTGATGCTTATTTGTACAAATGGCTCAAAGGTAAATATTTGTATCAGAAAAACTCACATAGCTTTACAAGCATTGACACACCAAAAATGTGTTATAAATTAATGTGATGTTATTCAGAATGTATAAATTTTTTCAGCTAAGAAGTTCGATCATTCACGAGCATTGGAAGCCTTAGAGAAAGTGAGAAAGCGTATTTTTTCTATTACTTATTATGTAAAAATGAAATCAGCGTAGTTTTATATCCTGTACTAAAGAATATGTTTATTACACAATACAATAGAGTATTGTTATATTTTTAAAATAGGCATTTCCTAGGATCGTATTAGGTCCTTTTGATCCTCTACATCTTTTTTTTTTAAATTGTAATTTATAGTTTAACCTGGCTCTTAGTTTTTGAGGGTTTTTGTGTCATCCCATTTCTCAAATCCCTTTCTCGCTATCAGAAAAGCCTAGTAAAGTTGCCACATTACTCATTTCATAGTTGGATTTTATTATTTAGTTTTATATTAATTAACTAAACCTAAACTGACACTTCTTTGCTTATTAAATTAAATTTGCACATAAACACAGAAATGTTTAAAATTAGTGCTTGGCATGGAGAAAAGAAGACAACATAGACAACTTGCCAGTCGAAAATCATGGTAAACTAGCCAAACAATACTTTTTGGATTTCACAACTGTACGAGATAGAGAAGGGTTAACAGGTAGAGCAACAACCTTACGATGCCTTTAACAAAGTCATTCATAACATGACCCTTTAAGGGTCAAAGGGTCAAATGACTTTACTGAACCTTTCTTATAGTGGTCCTCATGCCCTTCGGTGACTGGGACATACGTCGTAAAGTCCTTGAAGGGAAGATTTCGAATCTTACTCGAAGGTTGGACCTGTTTGAAGAGAAGGGGGTTCAGTTGAGCTTCAACGAAACAGGCAACCCCACGGCGATGTTCATTGGAGATATGCAGGGCATTTCTCTTCGAAAAAGCCTTTGCGCTGGATGTAAGCCCCTTAATTTAATTAAATTAACTTAATTTAATAATTTAATTACTTAACTACACTTTGAACAATACAGAATTGTAAAAACAGAAATTTACTTCAATTTTTAGGTGTTGCATTCTACCTGAGCTGGGTAGACCACCACGAAAAGTATTACCCTTACAACATGTACAGATTGTACATTATCAACAGTAAGTTGTACAAACATAAACTTTTTCCGCTGTACCCATGCGTTTAATAAAGTACAAATGCGTCTTCGCAAATCGATATTCCTTTATGTTTGGCTGATGGACGTGATTTTTTTTTAAACCATTTCAAGTTACCAATTTCGTTGAATATGGTTTTTTTTCTTAGTGAAAATGCAAATACAGTAGATCACTTGTACTAGAAACACATTTTTTTTTACAAAAATGTTCTTAGTTTTTTTTTTACTGTACTATAAGAGTCATGTTGCAAAATGAGGTTTTCTGTAAACAAGTTGTCAACTTGTTTACTCACCACATGTTGCAGCAGTATACTATAACTTAAGTTGTAAATTGTAAGAGTTTTAGTGTATAACGCATTGTACTAGGTGAAGTGTGCCAATTTACAATATAGTACACATGTGGAAAGGGGTGTTGTTGTTGTTGTGTGCTGCAATTTTGTTTGTACATTAACTAATTGTTTTGTAATTCTTGTAGCCCCTGCCATTTTTGAGCCAATTCTGAGGCTTGTACTACCATTAATGTCAGATTCGACACGCATCGCCTTCAAATCCTTTGGTTACGATCGAGCAGAATACTCTGCTGCAATCGCTGAAACTATCGATCTTAATGTTTTACCTCATCGATTTGGAGGGACAAAGAAGTCTGGAAAGCAATAATTATTCGGTGAGGTTACTCTAATTGTTCAATTATTTATGGTTTGTTTCCTGTAAATACATTTAAATTGTATCCTAATATTTCACTCAATTAAAGTTTTGAAATTAAAACAAAACAAACAAACTTGTCCTTGGAGAGTATAAATTTGTTTTAAGGGTCTACTTTTTAAAATTTAAACCAAGGACAATGCCGCTTACTAGCCTGCTTGTACACAAGAATATACAAGAAAATATTTTTTTTCTTGAACCACGTTTTCGATATTTTTTGTCTATTTTCAGTAACAGCTTTCCTTGTACTTCAGGGTACTGTAGAAATGTATCGAATATTTTTATTCTGATGGAAATTATGAACAAATTAATGATATTTCTTGAACTATATCTTAAATAAGTTTTTGTCTAAAAAAATTTTCAAAATCAATTTTAAGTTTTTGGGCTAATATGTATGTATAAGTTTTTATAACACAAATGATTGTGCAAGCACTCTCAACATACAGGTAAAGAAGCTTGAGGGAAACTCAGAAAGCCTTTCTGTGCTATAGAAACACTTGTAAGAAGTTGGTGGGCTCAACCTACCTCTCCTGGCATTTTTCTTTCCTATTATTTATAAATATTCTAAAAAAAACGATTTTCGACTTATATAGTACCAAACTGCTTTTTCTATATTTAATTTATTTTAAATAGCTCAACCCACAATTTTAGTAATTTTCTAGGTTTGACAACTTTTTTGTTTTCATTTACATAGTGAATTCAAAATATATTTGTACGTATGCTGGGTTGACGCACCTACTACGGTCCGTCAACAAACATACAGGTATGTTGTTTGCTGTACTGACGCAAAGTCGTCGGTGCGTCAACACAGCCTAGGACGAATGCTGGAAACATATGCTGTGTTGGCATGTCCGCGTACGATGTATGGCATATGCTGTAGGCTGTGTTGACCGACCGCTTAAGCTTAAGTATAATATAAAAGTAATAATATATAATATAATAAATAATCGTAATATATATATATATATATTATACATAAATAATATAACATAATCATTCATAATTCAATAAAATTTCCTACCACTTGTGTCGCACCAACAAAGATAGTAGCCAAATAACTATCATCAACGCCTGCAGCAATAAAAATATCTACAGTGTATGCTAGCACAGGAACTGACCCTGTCGTTTGCATGAAGAACATCAAGAGATTCAAAACCGAGAAAACCCATATTATGCTTATGGCTTCTTGGTTTAGGTTTTCTCGGTTTTGGTTTTTCTCGGGTTTCTTGTTTTAGGTTTTTCGGTTTTTTGTCTTCTCGGTATAAACATATGGATCCAATAGGCTATACCATACCTAAATTACCATATTATTCAACCCAGCACTTACAAATACAATAAATGTGACCCAAGATGCTTCTGTATTCGTTAGCGGCCCAAAGGCAGCGTTCATGTTCATGTCCGGAAGAGCAGTTGCAGTCCATGCTGATGCTGTACCTATGCACAGTACGGCAAAGTTTGAGGAAAAAGCACTATAGTATTGTCGAAATCTTGATTTACAATAAAACTTAGAATGATATTTCACTATTAGTGCCACTACTTTTTTCCATTGTAAATTCTACAAAAAATGGTTGCGCATGACGTGTTTTAAACAATTAAACAATAAGTGTACCCATTATAATAGTTTAACGAGTTTCTCTAAATACAATTTCTTCATAATTTTTTGCCTTTTACCTTGCACAAAACTGATAACTGATAACTTCAGAATCAAGTTAACTTCGCAGTTCTATTAATTGCAAGTATAATAAGTACTACCAAGTGTTTTAGTACTCGGACAAAATGCTATGATGCATGATGCAATGATAAATGACGCTTCAAGTGTTTTGTGTTATTATGTAATATTAATTAGAAAGCGTGCCTGAATCTGAATTGATAATTGCATCAGCAGTTTTGAACTTTTTAATACACAACGCTAGGAATTGACGTTGACGAACTACCAAAAAACCGAATAGGAAACACCGAATTTTGAGTAACCGGAGTATGGCAATAGTGGCAATAATCATCATGACATTTGTAGACTCCAAACCAACATCCTAAATGCAACTCATAATACGGTGTAAACCAAAACGTTATGATGGTTAGCTATGATTTTATATAGACCCTATAACTTTTGGGTACTAAAACCAAAAAAATTCTCGGTCTTGTCGACTTCGTTGGATTTCCATTAGACTTCGATTTTTTTTCTATTGGCCGTGCATTGGTATGAATAATCGTATGAGTAAACCCTCTGCGGCATTTTGGCAGAGCAATAAAATTAGGTCATTTTTTTACAGAATTTGCAATTGATGCAATTACAATTTGTAATTTTAAAATTTAATAGAAATTTAACTAAAAATAATTGCAATAAAATGTGCGGGATGTTGATTGGTACATGAAGTAATATCAAACCGTACTTCTGCACATTGCTGTTTGCAATTATAAATCAATTGTTTGTAGAATTGACATTAGTTAATTCAAAATAATCGTAGTTAACCGCGCCATCTAGCGGCGGTTTTTCTAACACTATTTCTAAAAAATCTATACTGTCGACAAAATACGTTCTGCTAAAATTCCTAACTTTTTCATTAGTTTTCATGTCGTTTTTGTCTTCAGTTAGGCTTTGACCTCCCTACCTTTAACATCGTTTTCCGAGGCCTAACTCACCCCTATCTAAAACTGTGTTGATTTCCTTTGGAATTCTTATCAATTTTCCTTAACAATTAGTTAAATAAAAGGGTTCAAATCCCCGCAAAATCCGATTACAGCGATTCAGCGATTTGCCTTTTTTTCCATTTTCTAAACCCCATTTTTTAAAAATTCTCATTGCGAGAATTCTTACATCAATTAAAAAGGAAAATAAATATTTTTCGCTTTTAAAAATGGCCATGTTTTGAATGTTTTCGACGCAATTAATAAAACATTTCAAGCATACCATAAATTTTGTTTCAAAGAAGGCGTGCGCCATCCCCATTATGAGTTCAACCTCACTGTGATTTTAGGCGTTAATATCAATTATCATTTATCGCTATCAAAAACCCACTTGAAAATGTCAGGTTGCAATTTATAAGCCGGCGTCGTATTAGTTTTTGGTATTCTAGAACTCAGTCATTTATTTAATATAAAATCAATCAAAAAAACATTAGTACTTAATTTTACTCTTACTGGCAAATTTCATTTATGTTTGAGTTTTTCGTTTGGTTCATTTCGATTGCGGTGAGTGTTGTCAGTGGTGCAGTTTTGTACGTACGATGGAACTATGGTGTATTGGAACGTACAAAAGGCTTAAAATCTGTTGTGCCGCCAAATTCCATTGGAGGAAGTGACCTATTTTTCTATAGGCGTATTTGCCACGAAGATGATTGTGAGCATGTTAAAAAATACGGTAAAGTGCATGGAGTAAGTGAACTAGCTTAAAGCAGAATACAGATGAATTTTATGAAAAAAAAAGAAGAAAGTATTCTTTAACTACTGTTGAATTTTCTACAGTTCTACGAGGGGCGTGATCCTCACATTTACATCCCAGACTAATTCGACTGATACTCATAAAATACTTTGACCATTTCCATAGCAAGCGCACAATGGATTTTGGTCATGATCTTATCAACGAGCAAATAGATTTACTACCATGTAAGAAAAAAAAATGCAATCAGAGTGTATGCATTACAGTGATTGAGAATTAGTGCAACATCGAATCTAATTGTGGTTCTGCGTTTGCAAAGATGACACTTGGAAAGCAGTGAAAAGTAAAATGTCGCCGCAACTTCCTGGACGTAAAATCGGAGCTATGAGTCTCCGAATGCAACCCGCCATTAGTGACTGGATGGTAAAACTAAATGCTAAAGTTGGTGCATCACACGAGAGATCAATGAACCCACCCGAGTAAGTTGTAAATATAAAACGTAATACATACTTACTTGGATGTATTGTAGATACAACTAAATTGGAGCAGGTAATAGTTCCAAAGCAAAGTTAAAAATAAAGCTCAGAAAAAAAATTTCTGAACAAGTAATAGTTCCGAATGAGTAAAAGTTCCAAAAAATAGTTCCGAAAATAAATAACTTATTTTGTATTTCAGTTAAAAATTTAAATAATTACTATACCTGCTTGGTTTTTTTTAAGTAACTGTATATACGATGGACAAGCATTCATGAATTAATAATTTGCGTTTACGTATTAAAAGTTTAGGACTTTAAACCTATTTTAAATTTATACCAACTATTCTTTTTTTACTTTAATGGTTTTTGTAAAGTTTATTTTTATAAAAAAAAATTTCTCGAAACTTCCTACTTTGAAGCTTTTAATCGTTCGGAACTATTTTCTCGGAACATTTTTGGAGCTCTTTTATTGTAACTATTAAATGGAAACGACTAAATTAACATTTCATTGTTTTTTTTTAGTATTTTTGAACCACTGACAATTGACGTAATTGGCCGCTGGGCTTTTGGCGCCAAAACGGACGCCATGATGAGTTCAAATAACGACTTTATTTAAAAGCTACGAAAGTTTGCTTTTGATAATGACGTCGGGTTTCTTAGTACCACAAGTACTTCCATTTTTAAGCAAATTCTTTCCAATGGTTCCTAATGAAGTAATGGACTATTTTGGAAGTTTAACTCGACAATGGAAAAAAGAGGCAAGAGGCAATCAAAATGACAATGAACTGGACTTTGTGGGTTTAATGAATCACATGATGGGTGAAGTAACTACTCAAAATTATAAGCAGCTCAATATCTCTGAAACGGTACTGTGTCAAGCCATGATTTTCCTACTAGCGGGATTCGAAACACTTGCAGCAACACTCACAATGATGTCGTACCGCTTAGCCAAGGACCCAATTGTACAAGACAAAGTACTTCAAGAAGTTGATGACTATTTACACAGACATGATGGGAAGATCGAGCACAAGACAGTTGGAGAACTAGAATACGTTCATGCTGTTATGTGTGAAACACTCAGAATGCATCCTACTCTGATTCGGATTGAAAGACAGTGTATGCAGGATTGGAGTGATAGAGAAAGTGGACTTGACTTAGCTAAAGGCACCACAATACAAATTCCTGTTTATGCTGTACATTACGATGAAGAATATTTACCGGAACCAAATGCATTTAAACCAGAAAGATTCATGCCAGATAATAAAGAGGGAATGCTAAATCCATATGCATTTCTTGCATTTGGACATGGACCGCACAATTGCATTGGCATGCGACTAGCCAAAGCAGAAACCAAAGTCACTATGGTTACCCTATTGAAGGAATATTTATAATTCTAATATTTAACTTGGAAATGTAAATAGAGGTTCTATATTCTTTAGGGTAAACCTAAAAAACTCCACACAGTATAATAACAGTTTGTAATTAGTTAATTGCGATTAAAATTTAACAACAATAAAGGAAAATAAGATGATACTTTAAAAATTAACTTTTAGATATATAGTTTTACATTATGTTCGCGAATTTTTAGATTTATAAATACTAGCTAGATTGATCGGAAATTGATGTTTTTTTTTTAATTTTAAAATTTTTAAAATCAATTTAAGGTAAAGAATGTTTTAGGCCGGTTTAGGTGGCCTTCAAAATCTTCCCCAATTAGGTTAGGTTAGGTTTAGGTTAGGTTAGGTGAACTATTTTTCCCTCCTTCTTAAAATTATCAAATTTTTGATTAATTGATTGATAAGCCTCATTGTTAAAATCAGCAAACAACAAACAGCAAAGATTCAATCAGCGGGAATTATTAGCAACTATTAAATTTATTATTAACTCATGTATGTAAATATTCAATAAGAAAAAGCTTGAAATTAAAATTTGCCTTAAAAATTTACCTAGGAACACATACTTCTCATAAAATTTTGATTTTTTAGCACAAATCCCAAACCCCTATAATACGCCAACCGGTTTCGCCGTGTATATCTATTACAGGAATTATCTATATTGCGTGTCAAATAGAATCAGAAAACTATGACAACTATTGGCTCTACTTTCAATGTGCAACTACTTTCAATATGTCCTTTAAAAAAGTACATCAAAAACATATATGACAATGTCATCGTATTTTATATAGTATATTTATGGCTTACGGTTCTCATCGTAACGTAATCGTGCTTGTCAGTTTACACATTTTTTTAAAAATAATTTACAAAGCTGGTATTGTAGTGCCCTGTACTGTTGAAGCGCACTTTTGAATATAAGGGTAGTATACATTTAACTAAAATGTTTTAACAAAGATTGATTGTTCTTTATGTTTAAATCACTCCCCAAATCATTAGCACTGTAACATTGAAATACATACAAAACCAAAATCATCTCAGCCTACTCTAGTTCTGAACCACGAGAAAAGTGGGCGATGTGTAAATATATAACCATCTTAACATATTGCTACAGTAACCTGGCACGTTCGAGGTTGGAATATTAATTGATTCATTGAAATGAAAAGCTGCTTTTATTCATGTTTCTTACTTTTAAATGTTGCCTCGTTTAAACAGAATTTTCTCTTCTAAGAATTTGGAGTTTATGAATTTACCAAATAATTGTTATACAGCTAGAGAAACAGGTTCTTAATTAAGATGTTTGCGAGGTGAAGGGATCTTACGAAGTAGCGATGGGTAGCAAATAGACAAAATTCACTATCAAAACCTAAATTCTCTAATTTCATCACAATAAACTTTGTACATGTTTTATTAAATAAAACTGAATATAAAAGTTAATTTTTGCAAACCTAGATTAAACTTAACTCAATTAATGTCATCTTTACAGACTTGATATTGAGGAAGATATTGAAGCTGAGAATAGAATAAAATTATCAATTTTGTGACGTATTGAAAATTGAACGTTGAATTGTGTCAAGAAACGACAAAATTCAATTTAGTTTTGAGGTTTTTTGGCAGATGTTTTGCGTCAATCAGCTGTATCTCAATCTTTATACAAATCTTTTTGAAAATCAATAAGTTATTATTTATTAAATTAAACCCAATAAGTCATTCTTCACTTCATAAATTTTAAGATAATTCATAAATAAATTCAAATAATGCATTTAAAAATGAACTATCCAAGGAAACTAAGGATAGAATTGCCAAACTGCAATTTCTTTCAGCAATGCGCGTAGGCTAAACAACGCTTCAACACGTTAGTCGAAATAGTATTGCAATTGTATTCCAATATGTAATTGGAGTTGAGAATGGTTTAATATTGTTTTGACAAACAACAATTGATGGATACTTAAAGTCGTTGTTTTTTGGGCTATTACTTTATTCTTTGAACTCGTAAGTTGCTTTTCATTCATTTGTTTCTTAGAATGTATTTTGAACAGGGGTATTCCTTCTTAAGAACTTGAGTTCATTGAAATAATATTTGTTGCACTGCTGGATTGGATTCTAATTAGCATACTTGCAGCAGCGGGTAGTTTGAAAGTAGCGAAAAGATAAACGGCCAAACAAAATCGGATTATATCTTAAACAATACGCAACATCAATGTAATCTGTAATGGATAAAATATGCAATGATACTATATTATGAGTTTTTAATTTTATAATTCTAATTGAATAATTCTTATGCATATGGTTTAACTAAGATCCATTACTTNTTTTATAATTCTAATTGAATAATTCTTATGCATATGGTTTAACTAAGATCCATTACT
Organism: Bilobella aurantiaca; assembly: GCA_021029175.1. Taxonomy (NCBI): domain Eukaryota; kingdom Metazoa; phylum Arthropoda; class Collembola; order Poduromorpha; family Neanuridae; genus Bilobella; species Bilobella aurantiaca. The sequence goes on from VYYI01004056.1 coordinate 10,238, forward strand.
TGAATCGAATTACAGTTAATTGCTCGTTCGGTTTGCTGAATTATAAATAAAATTGAGTTTGGAAGCTACTTTAAAAAAATGAGCTTAAAATTTTCCAATCAACAAATGAACGCGGAGGAGATTGAGAGACAGACGGACAGAGCAAAAGCATAAAAGTTATTACACATATAACGACGCCATTCATAGTGATTAACCTTGACCAAAGATGTTAGTATTTAAAAGGACAACAGGGAATTGATTTAGGCAGGTTTATCGAGTGGATTAATTAAGACAAGTTGCTCTTGACGGACTCTTTGAAGGAGCTATTTTCTACAAAGCTTCTTCTAGAACAAAACGCAATATTTTTCAAAATAAAATTTAAAGCTACATAATGTTAAGGTCAAATTTAGCTTGGATTTTCACATTTGTTCTATCGTGTCTACTGGCTTCTTCAATGGGAAAAATTCCTAACTTCTCGGCGAAAGAGAAAGCTGCCATCGACAAGGTACAGCTCACATACAAAAAGTACTACTGTCTCGTGATTTGTTAAAGTTGAATTTAGAAACAAACACTTTCGAAATATGTAAGATTTTTGGTAGAAAGGAGGCAAACACAGTAGAAAAAGAAAAGCGAAAGGAAAATAAATTATCAGATTCTACAGTTCTAAAAACTAAATAATAATAAAGCTAAAACCGCAACACACACAGAACTTGCAATTTATTTTAAATGGTTTCTATAAATTACTTTTCAGCTAAGAGGCGCAGTTGAGCACAAGCTTGTTTCAAAGTACATGA
>VYYI01004057.1:0-11009 GCA_021029175.1 Bilobella aurantiaca
GAAATAAAGATGCTATATGTACAAACGCAGATGAAGGAAAAAAATCATTTACTAAAGATGAAGTGGTTTAGCTTAATAGCTACTTGCGAAAATCGTAAAGCATTTTCTTGGAACATCAACCAATGGGCCACCATCAAGTACCAAAATGTTTACGGAAAACACATCACACGAATCTTAGGAGAAGCTAAATCGAAAGTTATATAAAATGCGCACCTACCTGCTAACAAAATTTTTGTTTGACCACTTAACACAATATATCAAAGCAATGAACCTGTATTTTCAAGATTTGAAGAAAAAAAACTTGTCGCATCTTCCATTTTTCCTGGAATTTAAAAGTAATTTTCAGCATTTGGAATGCTTACAAGGTCATTTTTTGAAAAATTTTACAAAAAAATCACAATTTTTTTTACATGTTAGAGCTAAAGAATTATAAAAATAATTTTGGCTTAAGGCTTTAGTACGAAGAAGGGTTGGGTTAAGGAAGAAAAATTACGCTTGGCGGTGTGCAAAAAAAGATTTTTTTTTGCAATAGGCGAACTGTAAATATAGAATTGCAGTTTGCATTGTATGCTAAATTAAAATTAGCACTTAGCATATTTCTGAACTATTCGAGCAGACTTCTCACAGGAAGAAAAACAGGCATTTTCTGAAGAAGCTTTTAAATTATTCAGTGAAATAACAATTAGAATCAAAGATCCGCTTCTTTACTTTTGAGCGTCACAGAGATTTTGGAAAAAGCTGTAAATAAGTTAATGACAATTTTAATGACGCTCAATAAGGAAAATTCACGGAAAGTCTGTAATTCAGTTATTGACAATTTGCTTTACTTGAACAATAGGACTTCAAAAGAAATCAAAACCGCAATTTTACGGAGTTCCTGAATCAACGATTTAATTGATTCGCAAAACCACTATCGGAATGAAGTTAGAGACGTTTTCGATTTTATTAATAGATTTTAAAGGTAGGATTTTAAAAAACCGTAATTACTAGAAACGCTAAACAACTGTTTACCTTTACTACATGCTTGCACAGTTAGATCAATAAGGTTAGAAAAATTAAATAAGTTTAAAAAATTAAATTAGCTTTAAATGATATGTGACACATAAAATGCTATTCTAAGCAGAAAATTCACATTCGAAGTATTCTATTGACATGCAAATATAGATTTCAATCAACCACTTTCTATTTGACTTCCCCACTTTGCTTGGTATCCAGCAATATGTAAACAAGGATTTACTGTTTTACAACTCACTAAATTATGCACATAATTACTAATTATTGAGCAAATGACAAAGACATCAAAAGCTGTTAAAGCCATCATTGTCAAAATAAGTAGAATTATTTTTTAAACTTAACTTTCTCTCATTTTTCATTAATTAACCAATTTTCATAACCGATAAAAGTGAAAGTGCTCTAAAGAAAAAAAAATCGCGTTCACCTTTCACCGTTTCTCAGCGCTTTGAGCAGTGCAACTTTTCGAGCGTTTCGAGGTAAGCGCTTTGGCTTGCTTCTTCTAGGTGGCTGCGGCGGACAGTGACAGTCACAGTGACATAATTTCGTGGGCGGAGCAAATTGAATGTAAAATTGACTCCGCCCAGGTGAGGTCAAAGGTGAATTGGCTTGAAAATGCCCCACTTTACGAGGCTTCCTCGGAATTCGGATATTGAAGCACTCGGTAAGCATTTTGTTCACTAATAACTTATTCCGTGAGGTAAACGGCCAGTTGAATAACTGCTCATTTTTTAATCGAAACAATAGCACCTTGTTTCGCCTCAAAGTCAATGTCAGAGGGCTCCTTGAAGACAATGGCCACTCAGATGGAAATCACGTAGGTCAACGTCAACAGGTAGCGCAAAAATTTGGGGGAAGATGCAATTACTTAAATAATTAACCTTTGTTTTTTGGCAATTGTTGGATTTAGCAACCAAAATGACGCCTCCCTTTGTCAACGATACAATTTTAGTTTGAATCAAGGAAACTCTGCTCACTTTCTAAGTGCACTGACTTTGCAAAAACTTTGTTTTTGTGCAAACTGAAAAGTAAGTTTTGGCAAACTTGCCGATTTTATACCTGTCTCTTTCTTAAAAATCTGAGAACCTCTCCTTGAAAACAAGTTTTTGATTTGTTGGCTTTTCAAAAAAAAATGGTCCAGAAACTGGATTTGAAAAATTAAAAATAATGAGATCTTCTCGAGACGCACCTGGATGAGCGTCTCTTTTGTAACTAAAAAAAATGTGTTCTGGATCCATTTTGCGTTGATTTTGACGGCTCCTGCAATTGCAGGGAGCCTTTATGCGTGCAAAAAGGTGAAGAATAGGGGTCATGCATCAGTGATTTTTGTTTCGCCTTTCCATCACGTTCATAAACATCAGAATTATATCAGAGGTGATTGTTTGTACCTTATCTGCCTAGTGTACCTAGGAAGAGGAATTGTTCTAATTTAAAAAAAAAAGATTAAAAGTACCTGAAGCCTTATTTTTGTTTGAATACAAAGAGCGCTTAGCTTACTCATAGCTTCCAGATTGGCGTGTTTTCGCATATAAAATACACAATTTTAATCCACTTAGGCACTTAATCCACTGAAATTTTGTAATTATCACTACCTGGTCGAAAAAGGCTATTTTTACCTTTCGGAGAAAGGAGTTAAAATAAAATAAATATCAATTTGGGAAAGGGTAAGGGGTCGCAAGTAGCTACTAGCTAGTGAATGGTAGGTAGACCTGTTCAATTTTTACAAAAAAATAAAATTTTAATAATAAGATTATTCAGAATCCGAATTTGACCTCACATTCCGAGATTTTGCAATGGTTTGACCTCCAGAGGTCACCAAATGTCAAAGCAAAATGTCTAGCATTTACGCCACTAAGAAATATGTGTTAACCTACCAAGACTGATTTCCCTACGTTTTGGTTTTGTAATAGATTTCTGTAAAAAAAATTCTCAGTGGCCTAAACACTGAGCACCTAGGCATTTTGCAGGTCAAACCATTGCGAATTCAAGGAATCTGAGGTTAAATTCGAATTCTGTATCAGTTTAACTATAAAATTTTTCGTAGAAATTGAACAGGCCTAATTTTCGCTAGCTACTTGTGCCCTTATTCTTTAGATTTTAGGAATGTTTTAGCTTCTTAAAATGTAAATTTTATTACTTTAAATAGATTATAAATGATAGTACACATAAAACTGTAAATTAATATTTAGAAAATGATTAATATGGATGGATTATTAATTAAAGATTTTTCATATTTCGAGATGTAATCTTTTTTCTCTATTTTTCAAAAAAAAAAAATTAGTTGAAATTTTTGCAATTCTTGCTGATGTTGAATTTTGACACTAAAGAGCCACTTAACGCATTTCCTGTACCGATTTCCGAGAAAACTTAAACCTGCCATTTAAATGACCCTGAATCACATTTCAAGTTCGTGACGACGAATTAACGTTGTTCTAAGGGCACTGACCCTTTAGTCTTCAGAGACCGTCATAAGCAAAAAAAAAACCTAATTGACCAAACCGGAAGTCAGAAAAGGGCAGGTGAGAATTTTTATATGAAAACAAAGGGCCGCAGATGGTTTTTGTTGATGTCTAAAGCCTTCAATTCAAAAAATAGTACACTTACTCAAGCAATGATGCGTCATCATCATCAGCGATTATCCCATCTTCTGACGGCGGATCTTCCTTTGAATCTTCAGCCGCTTCAACACTGATTGACACCTCCGGAGAGCCAATAGCCGTTGAGCCTTCGGTCTGTTCCCCTCGGCTGACCTCTGGATCCGGAAGGTCAAGGTCACCCCCCTTCCCTTTCCCCTCGCCCTCCCTCTCGCTCTCCGACATTTTTGTTTCCTGGAAGAACTGGCTGCCAGGTAAATACTGAAGTCCAAGCGGAACGAATCCTCAAGACTAGCACCACCAAGAGCTATATAAATGCTGTAAAGAGGTTTTCTGTGATTCCTAAAAAAATCAGATGACCTTGTATGCCTTGTTTTTATGTAAGAAGGCGTGATTACCAGCAATTGTCGAGATGCCTTGGCTCTTTAATGCATGTAATCGTGTGGGCATGCAAGATTGGATGCTTTCTGGAAGGAAGGTTTTAGTGCTTTTGGGAACAGCATTTGCGTTTGGAGCCTTTTAGCATTTGAAAGATCTGCATCTTATTTACGAGTGCAATTTGAGTTATAGCGTCATCTTTAAAAATCATCTACATAAAGCGTCTTATGCGTCTATGGAGTGGAAGAGATCAAGGATGCTGCCTTGGACTCCAGAAAATGCCACGGCTGTTACCTGAAAGGCTAATTAAAACACTATTTATTGGAAATGGAGATGCTAAATTTCGGTGCAATTATGAATGCGCATGCACAAGGTACACGGTTGATGTCAATTTTTGCGATGACTTCATTTCTAGACAAGTCATTCTATGCGTTGGCTGTGATGATCCTATTCCTTAAATATTCTGCTGTGGATTGGTTGGAGGATGCGCAGTACCTAATTTTTGGGTAGCCTAGTGTAGTCGTTAATTTTTATTACTTGACTTCCGGTTTTTGGATAATTTGCGTCAATGTTACCTAATTAAGCGAAGGCCGCGTTTGTAATTAACAAGCTAAATAGATGAAAGGTAAATAATATGAAAATAAAAATGCTTTGCGGACTTTTTGACTATTTTTAAGGTGAAAGTTAGTTATTACCTTGGATTGGTGGAAGGAAATTGCACAAATGTGTTTCAGTGAAAGCACTTAACGCAAAGCACTTTTGGTTACGTTACGAGATAAAAGGCTAGTTTTTTCATAAGATTTATAATGTACCTTCTATTTTTTTTTTTTGGAAAGTATTGGAAATAAAGTTTTCTAAAACCTGATTTTTTTTATAAACCTTAGAAAGGACTAAGCGACGTCTGAAGAGGCACAGAAGTCGTAGGCCAGAAGAATGCATATCGAACAAATTCAATGGAAAAAATTGGCATTGTGACAACTTTATTTTCTGAAAAGATGGCATTGGTCATGGTAAACAGATGAAAAATGGAAATGTTAAGTTAAAAGGTTAAGTGAAGCTTATACTAAAAACACAAGGAATTGAGAGATGGATTTTTTTTATAGTGCCGTGGTTTGCTGTTCCAAGTGTCGAAAATAGAAAAATTGCGACTTGACTCGGTTGACGGGTAGAGAAACTTGACCTTCCGCTTCTCCATTAGTCTTCTGTGCCGCAGCATTACTAGAACTGTTGGATTTTGCACTCTTGGCAAAGAACTTTTTAATTTTTGGAGCCGAACTGCCTCCTTCGTCTTGCTCTCCAGTTTCCCTTAAATAAATTGAATTTTATCAGTACTACAAAATTGAGTTGACCATTTATTTTGATTTATTGCAAGCATGCCACATAACTCATTGTCATTACCATTTGATTTTAATGGCTTTTTCCTCCAGCAGAGACTCCGCAGTTGACCAACTATTACGAACAATGTTAGGGAATCCAAACAATGGGTCAATATTAGCCCGAAGAAACTTTTTGGTTTCAGGATCTGTTACAATAATTAAATAAACTTAATTTCTCACCTACATTATTAATCAAAGTTTTCGATTAATTTACCAGCAGGATATCCGCTTCCCCAGCCTTTAAGTCCAACAATGACATTAGAATCTTCCGGGAACTTCCACTCCTTCAGTGCATGGTCTCTTGCGACTTTGGCACAAATACTTGCTGCGCTTACCGGCTGATATTTTGAATCAGCCTTTTTATCGACCTTAAACTTAAGATCCGGGAATATGCCTTCTAGTTTTTTCTAAGAATGAAATGTCCCAGTGAATTATTAATCCAGAAAAAAAATTCGACACAACTCTTAAACGTTCTACCTGGTACTTATCCATTGGTCCAACGGTATCAAGATATACCTTCGCAATTTTCACACCTCTTTCAAGCATTCCCTTGATAAGTTCGATTGCTGCATTGTGAGATACCTCATTCAAGCTGCACTTCTGTCGTTGAAAACATTTGGAAGAGATCTGAGTGGGAGAAATGAACTTCAACCCATAACAAAACGTATCCTGATCAGCCATGTCCGAAAATATTTGCTCTCTAAGTTTTTCCGTTAACTGCTTCGAGTCATTTAGCTTCTTTACTCTAGATAGTAACGTCGGCGGGTTGTCCTCAATCTGAGTTAAGGATTTGCCGGCTTTCTTCAACTCGGCAACCTTCATGTCGTCAACCGCAGCACAGAAAATTCCATACAGCATAGGCCCTTAACATCAATTAAGTTTTTAAAGCTTTATTCTTCATTATATTTTAGCTTAGATTTTGCAATAAGGTTTAATCGTTAACTTACCAAGTACCGGCCCTCGTCCTGCTTCATCAATTCCAACATAACATAGATTTGTTTTGCATTTTGCTGGAATGCTTGTATAGATTGTTAGGTCATGATCGTTATCGTTTCGGAACTTTTCTAGACCTTCCTTTAGCGTTTCCATAATTCTGAATGATCTTGCCTCGAATAATCTGTTACACCAAAATAAGGCGAAGCGACGCGTGACAGAGCTAAAATATTCACCTTGTAAAAAACACCACAAGCAGCAGCTAATTGGTTAAGTTAACGGTAAGAATTAATTCATTTAATTAATGTTTGATTTAATTAATTTAACAACCAGCTGATTTTTGTTGCTTTACTTTAATTTGTTTGCCGGAAAAAAGTTATCCCGCTTTCTTTTCCCGCTGTCATTTTTCAATTCGATTTCGAATTTGATAAATATGGTCGGCGGGAAAGGTAAAGTTCAAAAATTCTCACCGGAGCGGCGCCGCAAAACCGTCGTCGATTCTCGGAACAGACGGAGCGGCGCCTTCAAGTGGGGTTTAGCTAAAGGGGCCTTTAGCAAAAGTGTGTCAAATTAAATACGGTTTTTGCAAGGAAATCTCCGGTAGAGTCTGACAGAGTTGTTACAAAATCATCTGTTGTATTTATGTGCATGTTCCGATCTTGTGTCTAATTTAACCTTCACTTTTTGTCTCGATCTTTCTTTGAGTTTAGGGCTTTGAAACACAGTTCTAATTGCTCACCTGTCAATTAGATAATTATTCCGTGTAGTTAAGTACCACTTAACTTTGCAGATCTAGCCGAAACTCGAAATGCAGAGACTTTGCAGGTCCTCAGGGACCCCTATCCTTCGTCTGTCAATCGCTGCTGGACATCAGCCAATATCCTGCCGTCATGTCATCACCAGTGCGTTTGACAAGTCTCGAATAATCCGAGTATCCCGTCCAATTAACTGGTCCAAAACAGAGAGGACTGAAAAAAACTTTAGGCGCATACATAATACTTATGGCAAGTGCCTTAGTCCTAGGTATGTCAATCGAAATCATTAAAATTGGAAGTTCTAAAGCTGACACTGACATTGACATTTCTTTTGATGTTCCATGCAGGTCATTTCTGGAAGGACGATACGGTGTCAAGGCGCAGGGTGCTAGTATTTTATCAATTGCAAGGTTCTCCCATGCAAGTCCAATTATGGCGAACCATTTGATGGTTTCAGCGTCAGCGATAACACATCCATATTTCACTAATGACTTGTGCTGGACCCAAGTTAGTTATATACATTCGAGCAGCGCTACAGGTGCTAGTGGTTCTGACGAACCGTCCTCAAAGGTTGAAGAGACACTGAAGAACGTGAAGCAACAAAAAGTAGAAAAGGAAAAGGGGTTAGTTGTTGTCCCTAAACGAAGCATTTGGAAGCGAATAGAAGATGAGGTAAACAGGAACACAACTGTTCGTTATTCTTCAATGCCGGTTACACCAATTTAAATATTTTTGGAAAAACAGATTTTACACTACTACCATGGCTTCAGACTCCTGTTTCTCGACACGAGGATTTGTATAGGACTGGTCTGGAGAATATTGAATGGGAAATCGCTAACTAGGAGAGAGCATCGGCAACTAATTCGCACATCTTCGGATTTGTTCCGATTAGTCCCATTTTCCGTCTTTATAATTGTTCCGTTCATGGAGTTGTTACTGCCTGTATTTCTCAAATTTTTTCCCGGAATGCTTCCTTCTACTTTTCAAACAAAAAATGAAAGAGTAAGTCGAATTTACGATGAATTTATTTTTCCTAACATCTAAACACTATTTCCTGTTATGATTTTAGGAAGACAAGATGAAAGCTCAGTTCAAAGTAAAATTAGAAATGGCCAAATTTCTGCAAAAAACTTTAGACGAAATGACGTTAGAATCCAAAGGCCACTCTTCTGATAAGGCGAAGGAGTTTTCTATATTTTTCAAGAAGGTATATATATATATATATATATATATATATATATATATATTGTTATATATTTAAGAATGAATTCATAATTAATAGTTAAACCGATTTCATTGACTGATGCAGATTAGGAAATCTGGGGAAGAGGTCTCAACTAATGATATAATCGAGTTTAGTAAACTTTTTGAAGATGAAATTACTTTGGATTCTTTGACGAGACAACAACTACAAGCAATTTGCAGAGTCTTAGAAATCCCTCCGATTGGTACGAATACATTGTTGAGGTACCAGCTCAGATGGAGATTAAACCAACTGAAGAAGGATGACAAGGTAAACTTAAAGGAGGGGTTGATAATTATCTCAAAGTCTAACTGTGAATTCATTTTACACAGACAATAGAGCTGGAGGGAGTCGAAGCCCTCAATGTAACTGAACTGCAGTCCGCCTGCAAGGCTCGAGGAATGAGAGCAGTAGGTGTACCAGAAGATAGGCTTAGGAGACAACTAGAACAGTGGCTCCAGCTTTCGCTTCACGAAAAAGTTCCACCATCTTTGCTTCTTCTTTCGAGAGCACTCTACTTACCGGAGCATTTGCCAGCGACTGCTCAGCTCCAAGCAACACTCCAAGCTCTTCCAGATGCAGCGGTAAAGCATTTGTGCTTAACTCTAATTATTTGGTAAAATTGCATCTTGTATCTTTCTAATTCACCACCTAGGCAATTCAAACTAAAGCTGCCATTGGAGAGTTGGAAGGTAAAGTTGATCACAAGACACGTCTGGAAATTATCAAAGATGAACAGCGAAAGATTCGTGAGGAACGTGAAGAAGCCAAAGAACAAATTCCACAACAGGTTAAACCAAAGAAAGAGAAAGAGGAGAAAGCTGCCATTGAGAAACCAAAGGTGGCGGATGTACCAAAAGGTAAACTGACTTTTTTTCTACTCTGGTAGATGGTTAGTGTTTTAAGAGTATGAATTTTTAGTAAACCTAATTGAATATATTTAATGTCTAGTGGAAAAGGCGTACGTTCCTCCTACTCCGGCAGCTACAGCAACAATGGAGACTGCAGTACCACTTTCCACCGAACTCCATCTTGCTACGGAATCGGAACCAACTCAATCTATAACCGTATCTGACATCGTGGAATTTAGACTTTCCAGGCACATTGAGCACCCAATGGCTGAATTAGACAAGGTTTATATACAAATCAAATGTTTCGACTTTGAATACAAAAAAGCAGTAGAACGATGTTTTATTTAAATATTAGGGAACTCTGACGGATGAGAGTGAATTGGAGAAACTAGATCCAGAGAATAAGGAAATGGACGAGAAGGAGGAGATTCAGGACCTGAAGGAAGAATTGGCCGATTACGAGGAGGACATCAAGGATCTAAACGTCCTGAAGCATGATGACATAACACTTGACGTAAGTTGAATTATATTAATACTAGTAGTATTTCAATCCTTGTATGCCAAATTAAAAATCCTTGCCGTACCAATTTAGCTCAAAGAGACAAAGGGAGCGAAGCGATTGTATAAGCGTGTGAACAAGATGATTTCGTCTTTGGATACGCTGGTGAACCAGCTTCCCAGTGAACAGACCCCTGCCGAAAAGTCACTTCCAACTCCAGAAAAACAAAAAGCACCCTCCAATTCCACGGAAATTCCTCCAAAAGACTCAAAACGTTGATCGTTTTGTTAGTTATTATTCTTAATATCTCAATTTTGAAACTTTGAATAGTTTCAGACAAATTACTGTTACGAGACGGACAATTATGAGGCATGGTGGCCCAGAAAACACTTATCTAACGCAAAATAAGAATTGGCAATGACAATAGATCTAATCAATTTTCACTGCTAAATTATAGCCTTTAGCTTTAGTTTTCTGAAATCAGATCAGGCTGGCATGATTTTTGATTTTAGTTGGCCGATTTAGTGGAAAAATGCAATTCAATAAAATCAAATGGGTGAACAGCGTAGTTTGTTAAAACTGATTTTAGTTAATGAGATTATAAATAAGGTATTCTAAGATATCTGTAATTTCGGTAATCGGTTTTACTGAAATTTTATTTTTGGACTTGACTTAACGCCATCTTTACATCAGTTAACAAGCTAATTTGTTTATTTTGAAAATAAATGAATGACAAAAGCACATGCGCTCCCTACGTTTAGGGAGAGGAAATGGAGTAGTTCTATCTTCAAAGTCCAACAGTTTGTTTACGAAAAATGTGCATTTAAAACAAAGTTTCAAATTTTCAAAATTTGAACATCAATAGAAATAAAATACCTATATCAAATTTATTACAATCTTTTTTCTTAAAATCCCAGTAAGAATGGGGATACGATTATTATAATTTTTAACAAAAATGTAATGGATAATTTAAACATAACTTTACAATCACAGGCGATTCTTACAAAAATAAAGCATCAATAAGCTAATACGAGGTAAATACGTAAGAATAATTTGTGTAGAACATGACCAGTTAAGATTTGTATATTATTAAATGTCGATTAGTTCAATTTGAGTCTAATTTTAAATGTGTAAGTAATAATATCAGCTAATTAAATTAAGAACGAGTTCAGAAGAATTATTAATTAGCTAAGTAGCCCAGTTATTTACAGATGTTGCTGTCGGAGCGTAGTTGGCGGAGTGTGCGTGAATCAGTCGGTTTTTGGCTACGAAGAAAAAGTACTTGTTCATTCTTTACGGAAGCGTAAAAGGGCCATTCACATTTCCTGATTCCTGATATCAAGTTCTCAATTCCTAATTCCCGATTTCG
>VYYI01004058.1:0-11009 GCA_021029175.1 Bilobella aurantiaca
AAATGGAGCGATATGAATGGAATGATATGCTGCTACTCCTTCATTGGCCTTCCTTAATATGCTCCAGATAATATCTGCATAAAGGGAATGGAGAAAGCGCGGGAGGAATTTTTCAAAAAAAATTCCCATCAGCATTCCCCTTGTGATGGCCCTAAAAGTCAGACTTTTTTGAATGAGGAATTTTCCTTACTTCATTTCACTTTCTCCCATCTATCTCTCTTTCCATTTTGGATATCTTCCAACTTTCTTTTTCTTTCGAAATGTGCATGTCCTACCAATCGTAATTACTATCCCAGCTTCTTATCTCAGCATCGGATGCTAGATATCTGTTCTCTCTAAAATATCGCCGCCCCTTACTTGAGATCGATATCCATTGCCAAGGAATAACGATTATAATAGGCTCTTCCTTTTTAGAAGATTTCTTGTATTGTAGTTTCACTGTAGCAGGATAGTAAAAAAAAGTTAAGCAGGCACGGCGACATTTGTCGCCAATGTCGCCTTTCTCAGGATAGAAAAGTCTTTTGTTCTAGTTGATGAGCGATTTTGTAACAGTTCAAATCAGGCTGAAACTATTTTTCTCTGTCACCAAAAGAGTCTCTTGCTACTGATCCTCCCCGGAGAAAGTTTTGAACTTTCTCTTTTTCCTGTTTCAATCCTTTATACAGAGCATTTCAAAAGAAGCCGACTTAAAACTAAGCTCTAACTGCTTTTGAATGTTTCACGTTTCAAAAGTGTTCAATGTTGTTGTTATTTGTAGTCTATTGTCAAAACCCTAAAAAACTTAGGCTCACCTATTCGGGATTGCAGTTGGTTGAGTTTCTTGTGAAAGGCTCTGTACATGTTGAAGATGCAGTGTCAAGGGAGTTGATGCGAGTGTCTCTTGTGAAGTCTCTTGAGTAAGCCTTCATTTGTCTCTCCTACTATCTCTGTCCAACTCAAATAAATTTGTCTCCTTCACTTCCTACACTGAAACAATTCTTAGAGAAAGCAGGACTTTCTCCCAGAGAAAGTAAAGGCCTCTTAGAAACTAAAACAATTAAAATAATTGAGAATTGAATTTAGTGGTAGTGTGACAAGTTTAGTGGGCATAAGGAAAGTTTTCGCCGTTTGTTTAAGGCAGGGAATAATGGAGGAATAAGACGTAAATTATGGTTCATGAACTCATTGTGTGAAGGAATTGTTTGAGAATGATAAATAGAACATATTTAATCCCTTCTATGCTTTCTCCATGCAGAAGAGAAAGCGGAGAAAGTCTTGGAATTTTGAGAATCATGATTATTCCTTTACAAAAAAAAATATCTCTTGATGCAACTAACGCACAGTAAAAAAAAATCGCCTCTGTTTCATAAGTAGCTTCCAAATTCAAATAAATTTTCTGCCTGAATAGTATAATAAATAATTTTCAAAATACGTAAGTTACTACTAAAACAGCTTCTACAAATACTAAAAATGAAAGCAGTAGAAGAATGAACTATTTCATTACAAATTTCAAAACTAAGATTTAGAAGAAAAACTATCCGGCGTATTGTAGGAGCAACTTAACGATATAGTGCGTATTTGCAAATAATTTTTATCTACTAATAAACCGATAGTATTATGGATAGTGTTACTATCGATATCATCTATCTGGTAATTAATTGCGCTGAGCTTGATTAGATACTAGTTAATATAGTTAAGTTTAATTAACTGGTAACTAAGGCCCCCACTGCCTAGAGGTTGAGGACCTCTCTGCTGTGTCTGGCCGAGTGTCAAGTCACATCGTTGTCATGACAACTGAGCATGGCGACATATGGTCCGTTTCGTCCAATCAAATTGAAGCATCTGTACATTTTTCGTCTGGAACCACGTTCAGATCAGAAGACGGTAAATTACTTTCACTTACTTTCACTTTCACAACCCCAAAAATCGTTTTCGCAATTCACCGCTTTTCTCTCAAATGAGAAAATTTACTGGAGAAATGAAGAGACAATCTCAAGTGTCTTGCAATTTTCTAAACGATCGGGAAAGGCGTTTTATACGTTTTTCGATTCCCTTTCCCCACTTCAAAAACACGTCTTCAAATCAAAGCAAGACACAAAACTTGATTGGATTCTCTTAGAAGTAAACAAGGTGCAACTCAAAAGCAAAATAAACACAACACAATCACTTTTGTTACAAACTAAAACACACGTTTTACTTGATTCCTTTAATTAAACTAACAACTTTGAAGTTGTTTATTGTTTAGAACAAGATCAAAGTATTTTTTATCAAGTATTAGTATCAAGTAGCTACATTTTGCTAAGGATTTAATAAGGGGACTATCTTAATTATTTTAACACCGATAGCCTAAATATTCTTAAATTGCTTTACTACTAGCTTAATTAATTGCTTCATAGTAAATAATTTGCAATAAGTGTAAATGGTAATGGAAATATTTTAGCTCAGGAACGCACGCACAAACCTGTTTATAAGACTACCGGCATTATATTAGTCAATTTACAAGTTTTTTTTATTACAGAAGCTTTGTAAATCTTCACAACAAATAATCTTGATGAAAGTTTTCGAAATTGGTGAAAAAAAACAATTATGTGAATGTAAAGCGAATTTGTTTGTTTGTTTCATTTGTTTCTAAAGAGCAAAAATTTGTGTAAAATCAGCAGAAATTTGTGTAGGATTAAGACTTATTGTGGAGAATAGTTAGTTAAAATGGTTCAATTAAGCTTAAGAGTGGTTTTTGGAGGGTAGTTTTTGGCCCCTTTTGTGACAGGTTGGGAAGAAAGGCTTTAAAGTTACTGGGAGGAGACTGATTGCTTTGAAGGGAGAAAGTAGCGCGTGCAGAGGCTTTTGTCTATAAGATAAACACAACATACGGCGAGACTTGGCAAAATTCCCACGGGAGATTTCCATACAGATCACTTGGGAGAAAGTAAGGGCTTAATTACCCAATAGAATCTCATCGAAAGTGAAAGTTAATTAAAAGGTTCCTTTAAGACGCTAATTAAACTCACTTCACTTTCTCCCATCGACCACTCAATCGTCTCAAAAGACTTGCTCACTTTCACCTGTCATTACTCCTTAAATTAAAGAAAACGAGCTAAGAATAGGTAAACTAAATAACCTCTAAAAACTAAGAATCTAGAATATATTTGATATATAACTACCGTCATGGTCATTTGCTAACTTGTTTTTTTACTTTTAATCTCTCTAGATCACGGAAGCTACAAGCTTATTTTTGGGGAAACATCCAGTAGAACAATTATTAACAGAGCATACGAGTATTGATGGAGGAAGTAACTATTCGTGCTCCGTTTTCTTTTGGAAGACACTGTACAAAAAATGTTTAATTGTAAGCTATTTTGAGCGTTTTTTGTGTCTAAAGTGAAATAAGTGAATAATATAATTGATGAAAAAGCACGTTCGCTAAATGTTAATTTTGGGATTGATTGGCTCTGCGTGGCGTGAAGAGAAAGCGAATGATTTATGATGAGCTGCTTTCACTGTTGCCCTTTGAAAAACTTGTTTTTCAAATTGAGACTTACTGTCTGCAGCAGAGAGAAGATTAAGACTTGAGTCATTTTCTTGTCATTTGAAAATGGACTTTATTCAGGGCCCTCTCTCTTCCGCCTCCTTAAAACTGACGTTCGAATCTAAATCAGGGAAATTATAATTCCTCTCTTTCTCCTACTTCTCCGTCTTTTGAGAGTGTCATAAATAAGACATGGAGACAGGGAAGAGAGAAAGTTATATTGCATTATGCGCAGCCTGCGATTTCCACCGTCCTCAAATTCTTCCCTTTCCTATCCGTAACTTGATACTTCTCTTAAGCGAAACAACGACGGTTAGGGGAAACCGGAGAAAGTAGATGAAAATGTACAGAGAGAATCTTAACAACCGGAAATTCACTAGTGTCACTCTTGCCTGGATGCATAATTTTTAGTTCCAATTTCTGTAAAAAATTTGCAATTACATGGTTCTGAACGATTTTCTTTAGAATGAGCCATACAAGCCCGGTTTATGCTTAAATTAATTTGGCCTATATAGCAATATACCAATATATAGTCTGTTTGGCTACACTGTTAGAGCTTAAAATCAGCCCAGCTAAAAACTAAACTTTGCGAGGATTCGAACCCCTGCTTTCGCGTATTATGCTAAAGACACTAACCAGAACGCCTTTACAGGTGATTCGCCACTATGCCAGAAAAATATGGATTTTTATTATATATTAATAATTACGCAATAAAATCACGGCTTTTTATAAAAATAAAATTTATTAAAAGAGCATTAGTACATAAAATAAACATTTTCATTGCTACGTCGAATACAAATTTGCTCGTATGCAAAAATGTAAATTAGTAAAGTTTTGTTGACTTGGAGAAAGCTAACTTTCACTTCCGGTTTTTTGCCTTCCAAAAATCGCACTGTTGCGGGTCCATTCACATGAAACAGAATAGCTGGATAAGGGGTAACGGAAGGAGGGAAAGGGACGTTTTGCGTAATGAGATGCGACACTTTGTTGGCATTCCCGCATGCATGCACTTAAAATATTGTCAAAGCACTTTCACTCCCATTTCCAAGCACTTGAGCTCCCTTTTTACAACTCATCTGTCATACAGCTCCTGCTCCTTTTCTCATTCCTGATCTTCAACGTTGCGATGTAAGAAAAAAAATGTTAGAATAGGTTTTTTCGCTTGTTCATTTTCTGGAACTTTTACGCTTCAGAAACTTGCATACTTTCACTCTGATTAATTCCAGTCGTAATTGGAAAGGAAAAGTAGCTTTTTTGGAAAAGTGGAACGAGGGAAATTTGGCGTTTTCGTTTTTTCCAATCAAGCTAAAACACGGAGAGGCTGTTATCTCAGGGAAATTGAAAAAGGGCCGTTAGACAATAGGAGAATGTGTGCCGGAGCAATTTATTCAGAGGTATGCGCCGCCGTTTTTTCCAAATGGGAATTTGACAGTCTTATTAACGGAAAAGTTTTTTAATTCAATTATGCAACTTACGATCAATAATTCATTATTTTTGAACGGACATAAATTGTTTGCATGAGCTTCTTACATTTAGGATATGTAAATGCTGTAAAAACGTCTAGGCTTTGATTACTTATTTTTATATATTAAAAGTGTAACGGACATAATAGCGTGAGTGCGTGACAAAGGTGAACATGTAAACCTCAGCTGCACAGATATGCAACACATTGACTTTATTACAAGAACATTTTTTAAAGGCGTGACGTAGAACATGTTTGTTGAACATGAATTTTGTAGAACATGAATTTTGTGCATGAACATGTTTGCCACGCAAAATGTTTTTTTGACAAACTTGCAGATTGCACTTTGTATGGATATAATTTTGCAAATCAATTTGCATCATTCAGTTACACAACAAAGCCCAAAAAGGTTGTATGGAACTATAATATATAAATATTTAATTATTTGTATTACTTAAATTAATTAGCAAAGCCAATTATGTCACGTTGGAATGAAATACTATTCTAGCTACTAAGCTAATAAGCTACTATTTGCTACACATAATACTTCTTGTAGTTTTTTTTTGCATTTTAATCGTTTTGGTAGTTTCGAAAAATTTTGTTGTGTATTAACAGATACATCAAATACAAAATCTTGAAGTGAATTTTTTATCGATGAGGAATTTTTGACAGCGTGTGTGGGAGACAGGTTTTGGCTGACAAACGTCATTCCCTCTCTTTCTGTCAAAATTGAAATATTTTTAATCAAAAAAGGATAAAAGCTCTTTCTCAACTCAATGCAAAATAACGTGTAGAACTTCTTTAAAGTATCGAATATGACAGATAGCTAGGGATATGACTAGAGAAAGGAAATTTGTTAGAGTGACCTAAATCCCTCTCAAGGTAGTCAAAAGAACAAAGAACGTTTGCGATATTGCCTCATTTTTTATGCTTGAGATATTATACTTTCTTTCAAACGAAATTTGCATATCTGTAATTTGTTCTTGTATGAGAATTACAAACATAAGCGAAAATCGGAAACTGCAATTTGACATGCAAATCTATCCCATTATTAGTTAATCGGATATGTTTATAAGAATTATTTTGCTAATCTTATCTAAAAATTCCTCAATTTGTGTGAAATTTTTATCCAGCCTCTATCCGGCTCCAGTCGATAACAATTTTAAAATAATTTAATGAATTTACAAAATCAAAATTAATGGTTATTTCGATAACAATTTGCAGCAGATATCTTTTGTTAGAAAATCGATAATCGTCTCCGCAAAAACTTGATTTGTTTAAGTATTCC
Organism: Bilobella aurantiaca; assembly: GCA_021029175.1. NCBI lineage: Eukaryota > Metazoa > Arthropoda > Collembola > Poduromorpha > Neanuridae > Bilobella > Bilobella aurantiaca. Next base: position 6,256 of record VYYI01004058.1, read on the forward strand.
ATGAACTTTACCAATGATACGCTATTTTTTAATTTGTTATTGTTTTGTCCATATGTCCATACTGCCTTATGATTTTCACAGTATTTTTTGTTATGCTGGAAATGGAAACAATATTTTGTACAAAATCGATTACCTTGACAAATTGGTTTCGGTTTCCATGGAAACGAGGCGTGCTGTCATTTCTGTCACTTTCAGAACAATGTCAAAAAAATACGCCCCTCCGCTTCCTTTTTCATTTTTTAAAACGGTGAAAGTTTAGAAAAAAACACATTTCTTACAAAAACAAAAACGTAATCATAAGAAGGAATCTCCTGCCTTGTAAATTACACATATTTGGAATTGAACAAGGGCATTTTGGAGAAAGCATCTCGAACAGCACGCCTCCAATTCATCAATCCCCCTTTCTTTTTTTGAATCATAAACTTTGCTTGCAGGACACTTTCTCCGCTTTCTCCTTTATCGCGCCAATTTTGAATGGACTCATCCATCTCCATGGAGAAAGTTTTTGGTCGAATATGCTTTCTCCAGGAGAAGATCAAAGGGGCAAGAGACGATTGCTTTCTCTTTTTCATAACGATCAACTCTCCTTTCTCCCGCATTTCAAAAATTTCCCCGTGTATTTCAAAAATTCAAATAAAGGCTGCTCATGGATTTTGAACAGGGGAAAAGGGCGGAAAAGTTTGAAATTTCTGAAAAGAAATGTTTATCTCCGGAAGGAGAAAGTTGCATAGGTTAAAGGAGAAAGTTGTCGCGGTTGCATGTGGGGGTCAATCAAGATCGTTTAGAGTGGGCTTACCCTCCCTTGTGATTTCCGGCTGATTGAGAGGGGGGAGCTATAATTTTGTTTTGGAGAAAGTGGAGAAAGTTGTTGACAAAACTTTTTTTTACAAAACAAGGAATTATGTGGAAACTCGAATTTAGTCCTAGTTTGGAGAAAGTGAAATGGCTCAAATTCAGCTGGAGAAAGTTGAGTAGAGAAAGTTGGGCAAAACAGAGATTATTCTGGTCAAGACTTGTTTGGGCCTTATTTAGAACATTTGGAGAACAAATTTAAAAAGAAAGCAGAATCTCAGCCAAACTTTGTTATCTCAAATAAAAATTTTTTTTGAGGAAAACGGAAGTTTCAGAAACAGGATTTTGAAGTTTTTTAGAAAAGTTTGAACAAAGGACAAAATTATATTGGACGGAATATTATTTCGAGTCACAATAAAAGTTAAGCAAATCTTAAACTTTTACTCTTTCTAAGAAAAAAAGGAAACCTTTCAAAAGTAAAAAGCTTAACTTGATTACAACACAAAACCTTATTTCTAAACTCTAATTTTTAAAACTTGACAGATGACCGTGTGGTCATATGCTAACTTTATGTAGTTAAACTATTCCCTGTTTTACCTACATTTGAGGACATTGAAATAATACCGATAAATTATACTCAAAATTTGAAAGTTAGCAGATTACAAAACAGTATTTAGGCTTTTCTCTACAAGCTCCAATAAAATGCTTAATGATGAAAATTTTGAAAATTTGGATTCTATAATTTTTCTATTCTAACACGGGCTTGTTTGGTGATAACTCAATAATTTATAGATAGCATTGTGGTATTTTGAGTTAAATTGAAATTGAGGAAATGGAATTTTTATGAAAAAAAAAGAGATGCAATAAGGAGAAAATTTTTAGTTGGAATCTGCAGGGCCGTCGCTTCCGATTGATTTCAAAAGTGAAAGTTCGATTGAAAGCGAAGTCTTCTACGTCGATACTGCATTCGAATTACAATTCAGAGCACTTTTTCAAAATATTCTCAACGGGCTCATGCAAGTGGTAAGGGCTCCATTTGAACAACATTTGAACACTTCCTTCCGCTATTTCATTGATTTCCTTCTGCTCAACCTTTCTGAAAACGTCTAACTCCCTTTTAAGCTATCCGTTCCAACACACGTGACAATTTCACATCGTCATTGAATGCAAAGGGAGATAGACTTAAAGGCTTAACAGGGTTAAAAATCAACTCTTTTGATAAATTTAGTTATAACATTAAAATAAACTCTTACAATAAAAATTATAAATTTAGTTCAAAATCACATCAAATCAAATCATAAAACGCAACAATCAATTGTTTTCGTTACCCTAAACAATTTGATCCGGAATAAAGTCATGTGATCACATGATTTGATTACATTTTATTGATGAAATTTTTGATAAATTTTTCAATACAATATAGAATTTTGTTCATAATGTTACAATTAGAGGTCCATTTAATTTTGCAGGACTGCCAAATTACAGACTGTCTCTATAAATAAGGAGCAGATAGTGGAGATATCCTAGATAGTTTGGAAGTATCTTATCTACAAATATATTAAGTATATATCTAGTAACCAGGGTGCCTCAACGCAGAGAACGAAAGCCGTCCTTTCCGTGTATAAGTAGGTCACGAGTGAGTTTGTGCGGAAATCAGGTATACTTAGGTCTTTAAAATTAATGACCCTGAGTCAAACGTGCCCTTTTACAAATGCCGACTCCCGGCACTTAAGTCCCGAGAAGTCGAAATTAAATTTTAGGGGGCGGGGCAAGTGGAGTCTGGGTGGGGAGCAACGGTGCTTATAATGACGGCAACTTAACCTTTGGTGAAAGTTCCCAAATAATTGCTTCCGCAGATACTACTTTCATTTTCTTCAGCATTTTGAATCTTTTGTTAAAATTTAGTCACAAAACAGCATATCGTCAAGATATGCAAAATATATCAAATATATCTCTTGAGAACAAACTTGATACAAAAAATTTAAGATATTTAGAAATTCTGTTTATTTTTGTAATTTTGGTTATATAATATTATAAACGCTTCTTGAATAAGTGTGTGCGACTTATAAAGTAATTTTAGGAAAACTATTATTATTAATCATTTTCGCTTTCTTTTATTCTTCCGTCCTTAACATCTGTCAGGTGAGTTAATTGGCTCAAATTGAAATTAATTTGTAAAACGTGCATTTTCTCTGGCAGGAAACCTCTGAAAAGCTGTCATCCTCTGAGAGAGGGCTTAATTTCCATTTGAATATGTAGGAGAAAGTGGGGGGGAATGAAACCTCGGTGAAAGTGATGAGTAGAAGGGGAGAAAGCGAGGGAAAATTTAAATTTTCAAAAAAGGTTCAAGGCGGAAGGCCGTGGAGTGAAAGTAAGAGAAATTTCCCCAAGAGATTGGTTCCGCTAATTTGCATGCTCCTTAGCGAGGGAAGATTTGAAAAGAAAAAAAGAGCTTGAGAATGATAGGAGGATTTTTCAGATCAGAGAGAGGTAGGGAACCGGAAATAATTCCACGAATCTCCACCCCTGTTCTCAAAATCCTTCAAATCTAATTTGAATTTAAATTTGGATCAAGTGCTCCCAAATTTTCGTGCTTCCCGCTCTGCTCAAATTTGATTGGCCTACGTGCCTCGGTCACTTGACGTCTCCATGGCAACCCTCTCGAGTGTCACTCTTGAGACTCCTGCCATCCTGCCAACATTACCTGTCCTTCAGAAGCACTCAACCACTCAGCCACAGCCTCAAAACCTTCCTTCTCGGAAGTACAGAGCCTTTCAAAATGCACATTTTGGCCTCTAGTGCCATTTTTAGTTGCGTTTTCATCAATTTTCACCTTTGGAAAACACTGTGTATCTAAAGTACCTTTAAGTTGACCATCTATCATCGTTGTGTGCGTTATCTCAGCTCACGATATTCATTGTGCAGGCTACGATAGTCCTAGTAACCTAATTTCAAAAAAATATCGGCAATACGGCCTCAATTTAGTGTGTTCCGAGTTTATCGGATAGTGCTTAATTTATGTAATATATCGCACGATTATACAAAATAATTCAAAACCAACCATTATATTTATATTATATTACATACATTTATTTGTGAAATTTTCGCTTTCGTTTTCATCCTAACCTTCTTCTGGGAATATCTGTAGATTACAGTGTTCTTTGTATTGGAAGAGTTTCTACCTCTTATTAAATGAATTGCTAGCTCTCGTCTCCTAGATCACATATGGGCAAATGAAAGTAATCATATATGGGCAAACGAGAGGTAACAACCTAGTTCACCGGCCATTACCTCCATTCTACTCAGAAATAATGGGCTTGTGTTAGCAGCCTTTAAGCAGAAATGAGAGGGGTTACAACTATCTTCCTAATTCTGCTACTTGGGAGAAAGTCAGTGAAAGTAAAAATGGAGCACTGAAATAGAGCAATGAGCACACTACATGATATATTTCTCATGTTGTGCAGAATAGCATAGAAAAATTTCTTTTATGCAATTATGATATGACCTTTAATAGAAGTATGGGTTATATCAATTAAATAAAACTATCGGGCCAAATCAACTAAATTACTAATTTTAAATATCTTGTCAAATAAATTGGTTATTTTATACAAACTGTCTTATTGCTCACTTAATACAACCTTGAACTCTAGCTCAGAAAACTTAACTTATTTCAACTTTTTATTTAATTAGAGTGAAAATAAGATTGGAAAACATAAAAAAAATTCAATAATCGATACTCGGCTTGCGGTCTTCTGTTAACTTGAAGTTTGTAAATTTGAATATTTTCAGCTCCCCAATTCTCCATATTTCAGCAAGGAAAAGATAAGAAAAGGGGAAAATCAAAATTTTGAAACGCACGATATCTTAGGGACTGACCATGATAGTAAATGGTGTATAACTAACTTTATGAATATCATGAATGGTTATGGAGCACAGTCGATTAGGTCAATAGGTTAATACGT
>VYYI01004059.1:0-11009 GCA_021029175.1 Bilobella aurantiaca
AGAGAACATTAGGTTGCACAGCCCTACCACCGAAGCAAAAAGGTTAGCTTTGGTAATTAGCTGTTACCTTATTAATTTTTGTACACAAAACCATTACATACTTCAAATTAAAACTCTTAATTAACTGAAACATTATTTAGGATATGAACCGTTTGGATTTGATCTGATTTTTTTTTTCAAATGTCGCGCTTTTAAAAATCAAAGATGCCTTAATAGTTTGCAAATTTTTCAAATTCTGATGACTTGGAAATAAATTTGGGTGTGGAGTTTTTATTTGAAGATACTTATTAACATTAGTATAAAGTATACAGTAATATTATACGAAGTATATTAAAATTTCAGCCCCAGATCCACCCTCCAATTTGTCAATAAATGTTCGTAATGGAAAGACGGTTCAACTCAACTGGAACCAACCGCAGATGGGTGGCTTTACTAAATTCAAACTCCGCTTAATTCCGCTATCTGACTTGGGGTCACAGGGTCAAACTAGAAATTTTTTGGAAGAAGAGCCACCATTCCTACTTCGCGACTTGGTATCTGGTGCCTCATATGAAGTCCAACTTTACACAATATTTGAGAACAAAGAATCGGTCGCTTACATTTCCAGAAATTTTACGACAAGTATAGCATTAAGTTATAATATTATTAAAATATTATTTATTAAATATTTAAAAAAATCTCTGTATGTAGAACCAAATACCCCAGGACGTTTCATTGTTTGGTATCGAAATGAAACTACGCTTCTTGTTTTATGGCAGCCGCCATATCCCGCCGGAATTTTTACTCACTACAAGGTGCAGATTGAACCACAGGATGCTATTGAAAGTGTAATTGATGTTCCAAAAGAAGGAGAGCCACCTGGTCCCGCCCAAGCTGCATTTAACAATTTAGTTCCTGGAAGGGCCTACAACATTTCTGTGGAGACCGTTAGCGACGATCAGGTTTCGGCCCCAACGACCGCCCAATATCGCACCGTGCCTCTCCGTCCAGGAAACATTACCTTTGACATGGAATCTCTCACGCCACACAGCTTCAAAGTTAAATGGCTTCCGCCAGTTGGAGTCAGGTAAAATTTATGCGCAAGGTAGAATTAGAACTAAAATTGTAAGGATCGTCACACGTATATTTGCCTTTCAGCGAATTTGATCGTTACCAAGTCCAAAATCAACAAGTCAAACACACTCCAATAAATTTAGCTCGGGATCAACCGCCCACTATAACGTTTGACCAGAAGCTAGAACCCGGATTTACATATACCGTTATCGTGAAAACGTTTAGTGGAAAAGTGGCTTCTTGGCCAATGACAGCAAATGTGACGACGAGACCTTTACCAGTTGAAGCTGTTCATGCAGTCCAACTCCCGGATAGTGATACTTTGGTGACTTGGTCACCAAGTCTGGGGTCTAAGCAAGATCACTTCAAGGTTTGTCATTGAACGAAATAAAAAAAAACATGTGATTTTATAGGGTTGCTTTGATACAGATCACAAGCCAAGAGTCAGAAAGCTATTTAGGAGATGCTGGAAACCACCTTTTGACAACGGAAGCGAAGTTCCTAGTTTCGGCCCTAAGTCCAGCAGCTGGAAGAAATTACTCTATTGCCATTCAAGCCGTTTCCAATGATATCGAGTCTGAAGAAATAGTGATTTACCAAGTTACAAGTAAGGGCTAAGTAACTTAAGATATTCAAAAAATATGTAAAAACAATTTAAAGTATAACGTATTTCGCAGCAGCTGGATAAAAGTTATTAAAATAATGATGTATTAGGTGCAATAAAATTTTCATGAGATTTTAATAATTTTCGTACTTAATACTGAAATTCAGGACCATCTTCGCCAATTGTCTTGGATCTTAGGGCCATTGACACGGGATTGTTTATTTCCTGGAAATCTGATGTTACCTCTCGCCAAGATACATATCTGATTCAGTTCACACGAAACGATACTGGAGAAACATTCAATGAGACTACAATCGAAGGACAGATTACAATCAGAAATAATATTTTTCCTGGAGCGGCCTATAACATTCAGCTCTACGCTATATCTCATGACTTACTATCCGAGAAGCATACTTACTTCCAGGCAGTTTGTACGAATCAACACAAAAATTAATTTTATTTTGTAAGCAATTGAACAATTTGAATTTTTTTCCAGTTCCTAACGCACCTTACAATTTGACCGTCCTACGCGTTTCAACTACTTCGGTATATCTCCGATGGCTGGCTCCCGTCAGTTCTCTTTACTCGGGCTATGTCGTTAAGTATCGGACTTACGATAATGAAACTACGACAGAACTTTACATTCCAGAATTTCCTACCGAAAAGGAAGTAAAAAATTTAACTCCTGGGGAAAAATACATTTTCAGAGTACATTCGGTGAGCTACAAAGTTGAGTCAGCAGTTCCCCTCCAAGTTATCCAAACAACAAGTAATAGCATACAGTTAATATGCTCGATTGATCGTAGTTTCTTAGTCTCAACCAAATGTTTTGCTGTTAGAGCCAAGCAGTGTTAAACAAGCGACACCTGTCGTGGATGCAGCAAACATGACCTTGACTTGGGATCGACTGCAAGGTCGAATTGAGGCTTATGACATAAAATGGGTAGCAATTGACCCCGCTTTGACTCATGAGGCGGAAAAAGGCGATGACGGGGACGGCACTGAAGGAAATAACAAATCCATTGCCGAGGCTCAATTAAACGGTGAAAAAGTAGTTGTCCAGCAAAACTGGGAAAACTTAATTCAAATTCCAATTGCGCCGTTGATGTCGGGTGTGGCATATGCTATTGAAATTGGAACCACTTCCTATGGAATGAAAGGCGAAAAATACAAAGTCGTAATTAGAACTCGTAAGGTTCCCAATTAAAAGGCATAACAAAAAGAGTGTTTGACATTTAATAAATTTATTCAACAGTGCCACTTATTACCTCCGAGATCTACATTGTGAATGATATTAATCAGCGCACGGAAGTGACTCTGCGATATACTGCTACGCCGTCGTCGATATCGTTATTTGATCACTACAGGTTTCAGTTGTCCGATCCCTCAATACCACCTAAAGAAGTCGCGGCTGGCAATTCACACCGAAGCGTTACTTTTGACGGCCTTGTTCAAGGAAGATTGTACAATTTTACAGTTTGGACAGTTTCTAAAGATGTGACAAGTCGACCGAGATTTAGACAAGACCGTCTTTGTAAGTTTCGATCTAATAGTCAATTCTCTCTCACTGCAATTATTAAATTGGTAATAATCTAACAACACTTCTACTTTAACCCTAAGAAAAGTATACTTTATAACTTTTAACCAAATACATGATTTTTTAATTTTGCATTCAGACCCTGAATCTATTACCCGAATGAATGCAAGCCTAATAACACATCGTGAAATAATCTTGGAGTGGGACATGCCAGAAGGGGATTTTGATACGTTTGAGGTCCAATATATTGATGCCGATGACCGGTATATAGAGAATCTCACACTGCAGCCAACAATTACCATCAATGGCCTACGGCCCTATCGAAATTATACATTCACCGTGATTGTCCGCTCCGGGAGCGATTCCACGGTACTAAGGAAGTCGACGCCACTTTCCGCAGTATTCAGCACTAGAGAAAATGTTCCCGGGAAGGCGCTTAATTTTAGGGCAATTGATGTTGAACCGAATAACATTACGTTTGAATGGTCCTTGCCGGAGAAGCGAGCATAATGGTATTCTACTTTACTATATCATCAGATACGGAATTAGGGTAAGACAAGGCGCATCATAATTACAAACAGTTTTAGAATATTATGCCATGTCAAACCGTTATGCAACAGGAGAGACAAAACGAAAGCAGGCGATTTAATCCGACGGATGCAACTGGAACAATTACGCATCTTCAGCCTGGTGTAACATACGTTTTTGGAATAGAGGCTCATACCAAGGTGGGTGCAGGCCCTGTAAGTCTTCTGAGTCAAAAAATGCCGATTTGGCCACCACCCCCGCCACCGGAAGGAGTTTTTCCATCTGAAGTTCTCAAGACTTCAAGTACAATTGTCGTTCGCTTCCGGAATACGTATTTCTCGCATAAAAATGGCCGAGTACAGAAGTATACAATCATTGTGTCTGAAGATGATGAAAAGAATGCCAGTGGACTAGAGCTTCCCACGTGGACTGATGTCCAATCGTATGATCGTTGGCCTCCTTATCAAGTATATCAAGTTGCTTTATGACTATTTAAAATAAAGGTTTGACTATTTGACACAAATGGATTTATAGAATCATTTTTAATTATAGGTCGTTGAGCCCTACAATCCTTTTGAAGATGGACCGGTGGAAGACTTCGAAATCGGAACAAATCAAAGCTGTCCTCTCCATCGGCCAGCAGCGTCAATTGCAATATACTGTAATGGCCCTCTCAAGGCTGGAACATCCTATCGGGTGAAAATCCGAGCCTTTACGGCCAATGACAAATACACTGACACAGAATACTCTCAGCCAATCGTAACAGAACATGACAATACGTGGCTCATCCTTGGTCTTACGATACCAATGTCCTTAATTCTAATACTCGTCGTCTGTGGTCTCTACATTCGCAGGCGTTGCAACGGTTTTTGCGGCATGGGTAATAAAGGAGAAAATCGAGGAGACACGACTTCTATTCCAGAATCAGTCATTGATATTTCGTAAGAAACAACAACCTGTAATTATACACTCATGCATGCAGCTTTCAATATTTGATTTGAATTTTGTAAATGAGTTTAGGCGTCCTGTGAAACTAAAGGATTTTGTGGATCATTATCGACATATGTCGGCCGATTCAGATTTCCGATTTTCAGAAGAATTTGAAGAATTGAAGAGAGTTGGAAGAGATCAGATTTGTGCTGCTGCAGATTTGTCCGTGAATAGACCTAAAAATCGTTTTACAAATATACTACCCTATGACCACTCGAGGTTCAAACTTCAGTGCTCGGACGATGAAGACGGAAGTGACTATATCAATGCAAATTATGTTACCGTACGAGATTATTTTAATTAAACCATTTTTAAATTGAACATAAAAGTTGTACAATTTCAGGGAAATAATTCCCCACGCGAGTTCATTGTCACACAAGGACCTCTTCCGTCAACACGTGACGATTTTTGGCGAATGTGCTGGGAATCCAATTCCCGAGCAATCGTAATGCTCACACGATGCGTAGAAAAAGGTAATGTTTGAAATATGAAGTATTGTTTGCTTAGAAATATATTTTAATCATTTAAAGACTGGGGCTATCGTGTGGCCAATCTTGAAAATCTGTTAAATTCATTGAAGGAACGTCTATTTTACTTCTTGCTACTAGGTCGTGAGAAATGTGACCGATACTGGCCTTACGATACCAGTAAGCAGTACTACGGAAACATTGAGGTTCAAATTCTAAACGAAAGTCGTTACCCCGACTGGAACGTTTCCGAGTTTCGTATGGAAAGGGTAAGAGAGTAATTTCGAACGGAAAAGCATATCATTTTACTCAAGAATCGTCAACAACAATTATTGTATTATTAGTATTATAAAATAATACCTAAGTATCATGTAATAATAGTTCTCTTACATTTCTTTAGGGCGACCAGTGTCGACTAATGAAACATTTTCACTTCACGACATGGCCCGACTTCGGAGTACCGGAACCCGCCGCAAACGCTGGTTCGCTTCGTTAGGGCATTTCGAGAACGTGTAGTACCTGAACAGGAACGAGTGAGACCAATAGTTGTACATTGTAGCGCTGGGGTGGGTCGTTCCGGAACTTTCATAGCGCTCGACAGAATTCTCCAACTAATTCGCAAGTCTGACTTAGTGGACATATTCGGCATTGTGTATAACATGAGACGAGAAAGGGTAAGGGTGATATGATGGCTAGCACGGAACAGACTTTTTAATTCTGAACCAAATTAATTTCAAATAGGTGTGGATGGTACAAACTGAGCAGCAGTATATTTGCATTCATCAATGTCTATTGGCTGTCCTCGACGGAAAAGAAAATGAAATTGCATCGCCGAGAGAAATTCATTCCAATGATGGTTTTGAAGGTAATTTGAACGTTAAAGGAGTGACGATATCTAATTAATTATCGCATTTTATGCTGCTGTATTTCTTGTTTGTTCAAGATGACGAAGGAATTGCGGAATCAGGGATGTAACCTTTTCATTTGTTCCGGGGCAGAACAGAGTGAACATAAGTAACAGAAGTACATTCCATTTCAGTATAAAATCAACCACACTCGGAATATATCAATCCGTCCATTTTGGGATATTGCCAAAGAAATATAGTTTTATTCTAATTTTTCCAAACATGCAGTAGGATGTTTAGCTAAAATGGTTGAAAAGAGCATCTACAAAACCCGAAGTAGGGGTTGCACGATTCTATGAATATGTTGCACTCGTGATGAAGTTGTGTATAGCATGGCGATTATTCTAGATTTGTAAACAAACCGCATTGTACCATATTTCCTTAATTTTGGTAATTAGGAATAAGTACGATCAACCTAAATATTATCGTTTTGTAAGCATTTAGTACTACATTGCTATAAAAACCTGTTCCGAGTTTCAATTTTAATAATATTTTTTAAAAAAAATTTGCCATGTCCCTACCGAAATCATAATGCCAAGTCGGTCTCAAAAAAGTTTAGCACTTTAAGCATTAAATGCTAACCGTTTAAGATTACATCGTCTAAATTTTAATTGATTACAATTAAGTAGTGGCAAATGAGTAGTATTGTTTTAACAGTCAGAATTTTTATTTAAAAGTGAGAGAACGCAAAACATTTACTTCACTGAATGCGAAGCAAGGGTCACAAAATCATTAAATTTAAGAAGTTGAATACTAAATAATTTAAACGAGACTGACTTGTAATCAAACAACTGAAATATCAGTAGGGAAAGTGTACCAAACCCAGTAATACAAACAATAAAAATTCAAATTTGAAGCAGAAAAAAGGGCTATAACCACAACTTGAGAATTTATGGTACAGATGGAGGCAGAAAAAGAAGGCGAAGCTAAACGCATCTCGATAAGCGTCGAAGAGTTCGCGGTTTGCATTAAAGTATTTGACCGCTCGCTGCATGCAAGGCGATCAACTACGTTTCAAGCTTAAAATGTTAACAAACTCCGAGAAATGTGCTAATTAATATCAGTAACATTAAATTATACCTAAGTAACCGGTTTAACCGTTCGCAGGAGCTGCTACATGCGCGGCTCAAACCCACACTACAAATTTAAATTTCTTAATGCCCCACTTATACTTCAAATGCAAAAAATCAAAAAATTTGAGTCTGGATTCTATGGAGCGTAAATTGTGTACATGCTTTCAGCAAGCGGCCAAATAAGTTATTTAATAGAAATTTGTTCAAAATTGTTGTTATACGCGTTTCCCAATTTTTTTTAATTTTTGAATTTGTAGCGTAATTGAGCGTCGTACATACAGCGGCTGCAGCATACGTTATATAATGCAGATTTGTTTGAAATGTGAATTAAAGCCTTCCCCAATTTTTGAATGTGTGGCGTAATTGAGGGCCGTTCATGCAGCGAGCGGTTAAATGCTTTACTTAAGGTTGCCTCGGTCACAAATGCAGGAGGTATACACGCTTCTAAAACCTTCTAGTAGTTTTTCTAAAATTAAAGGATATTAAACGGGTTGACGTAGACGGTCGTGGAAGGTACCTTTGGAAGCGTCATGCGTTTTTCTACCGATCACTAGCGTCCAAATATTTAGTTTCACCTTTTAACGTAGTATTTGCATAGTTTGAGCAAAATTGAACTTTAGCTTATATTGATCAAAAGAACAAATACTTTTACGAATGTTGATACTTCACTTTTATTTTTAAGTGGATAAACCTAGGAGGAGTTGACTTTAGAAGGTTGAAAAACGTGAATTATTTAATTTTTCTAAAAATCAACAACTTATTGAACACCTCGTAGTGTCGAATACGACCACGGCGTTAATTTTTTTTTTATGCAGAAGCTATCTTTTTGATGTTATTGCCACGGTTTCAGTTCAGTTTCTGGAGCGGAACAGTTAGGAAAAGTGCTGAACTATGCGAGTAAGATACTTTACTGCCCCGCGAACTCTCCGACGCTCATCGAGATGAGTTTAGCGTAGTGTTCTCGTTCTGCCTCTATCTGTAGGTATTTTCAACTTTAGCTGTACACTGCTCAAGGTTTGAACAGTCAGTGAAAAATGTTGTTTTCAAAATGAGCATGGGGTAGTCATACTCCGTACTCCTGTGAAAAATTAAGACGCGAACGAGAGAGTAAAAAAAAGATGCAGAACTCGGCACTTTTTACGCTGCTCAAATATTAGGGGCGAATGTCGGTTAGGGTGCATAGGTTTGGTTTAGGTTTTAAAAGAGTTTGAAGTACCAAGAATCATTTTCAAAAAATGTTTCAGGCATTCAGCTGTAACCTACTAAAATGCTAAAAAAAGTGTGATTTTTTTTAATTATGAAAATTTAGAAATTATTAGAAAATGTTAAAAATTGAGTTTTTTGTTGAAAACATTGAACTTTTTTTTTAATCTTGAAAATTATCAACCTTTTTTAAAATTTTAACTTTTTAATTTTTTAAATTTTTAAATTTCCTTAAAATTCTTTTTAATTTTTAAAACATTGTCCCGCAAACAAAATTAAAAAAGGATAACGCGTTCAAGAGTTAGAGCGCAACCAGACGGACAGACGGACGGACAGCCCATTCCCATAAAGCTATCACTATACTCAGGCTAATAAATTGTTGTGATTAATTTCGAGTAAATAGCACTAACTTTGAATGATTTCCATGCTTCAATGGGGTTATGAGGCAGTGATTTTAACATGTAGTTTAATGCGGTAGAATTTTATAAGAGAATAGAAATGAAACCAAAAAAATTGAAAGTGCCTCCAAAAGTGGCCATCAATGCAGTGTTATTCGGTTTGTTTTCCTTTCTAGTCCCTAATTTTCTGGATTTGCAATTTATGTTCTTGTCTGATGTGTGTGTTGGAAAGGTCGACATTGTTAGTGAAATGAAGCCGAACCCGAGTCCTTCCGAGTTGCTCCGATGATGCTCCGATACTCGTTTACATGATGACCTCGACTGACAAAGGGAATGACATGACGAGTGACCGTGAGTGGCCCTTGACACCAAAATGACTACAATCCGATGACCACTCACCAATGCACACTTATGTTTAGTTTATTTAGCGGATGATACATTATCTGACTGTATATTTATGTTATTAATTTAACTACTTAAATTAATCTCAATTAGTAATTAACTGACAAATCTAATGTTTTGTTTTTTACAAGTTAAAGTTGACAGAAGTGAAATTCCCCTGTCACAATCTCTCCCTCATTCTCCTCAATCCCTCTCGTTCTGTGCCTCTTCCTTTCTTCCTCCACTTTTTCCCTACTTACTAATTTTTGAATTCAGCGCTCCCCTTGGACGCTGAACTTTAGACACTTAATTTGAGACGCTGAATTCTCGCCTCAACAGTTAGCAGTCAGCGTTCCGGAGAGAAAGTCTTGATGTATTTGACCCATGAAAGCGTCTGGATCAAAATTGGAAGTTCAAGCGTCAATGAAAGTTGTCATTGATGAGCAGAATCTTCTTTAAATATGGTCGCGTTGCGTGTCACAATGTGACAACGTCACAATCTGTCAGCGAACTGAAATCTTTTTTCAGAAAATGTCCGGAAACTCAATGCTGAAGCATCCGGGAAGGGCTCCTCACCAGAGGGGTACAAAAAATCCAGTACATCTGCCTCATCAATGTTACAAGTGCTGACCCCTCCTTAGAAGCCACCAAGCGCTCCACCACCACATATAGCCCCGCCTCAGCCACAACCAAAAGCTTTTCCAAAGAGTAATAAAACTCCTACTGCCAAGTCCTCTTCACCGAGTCAATTAGCATCAGTTGTGTCAGTTATTCAGGTTCCATCTCCACCAAAGGAATCATCGAATTAGAATCTATCTCTGCATTCAAAAACCGTTGGTCCTGCTACACGTCAACAGAAAAACATGTTTTATGACCGCGGCCACGTGATTCAAGAGCCTGAGGTATACGTACCGCGGAAAAAGCAGAACAATGCTTCCAAAAATGCTGATGACAGCATTTTGTGACTTGGGTGACAGCCCAAGTCACCCAAGCCTGGCCGTCGAAGAACTAACAGAGTTGTCAAAGTGACTTCTAAAGATTGCATCTGCAATGGCAATATTCAAAACATTTTGGATGCTTACATCGATTGGGTCAAATGTGACAATGATCACAAGTCGTGATCGGCCGAGGTCCCCCGGGGTACTTGGTTTTGCCCTTCATATTCACTGCCCGTGGGCAAGGTTCCAGATATTTCTCAACATTGCAAATCATTCTGGTACCCCTCAACGACGCTTTCGAATTTTCCATTGACCGGTCAGGCATTGACGAGTCAGAGTGTTGAGACTCTTCGCCAGGTTTGCGAATGTCTTCGTCGCTTGCCTCCTCTAATGTCGTTGCATCTGCTCGACTCCCTAAGATCACTATTCCAATTCTTAAGCCTACAAAAATTAGGAAGATCAAGAGCAACAAGCCAAACTTCCCATCGACAAAACTCAGCCTTAGGAGGCGCTATTAGCAGATCTTAAATCAAGTGTTCCAACGCTACAAAAATGCCCTAACGGGGCTCGTTTAGATGTAAAACTATTTGTATGACCTTAGAAGAAATTCTTACGGACAATTGTGTAGCTTCTTGGTCCAAATTACTTTTGTTCCCGTACGCCGTGTTAGCAATTCCTGAGAGGTCAGAGAACGCTAAAAACTAAACCCTTAAGTCTAAATTCAGCGTTATTCTTGTCTTTTGGATAAACCCAACCAGAGCCTATAGATTTTCCAGAAGGTCCTGTTTTTGAAAACACCAAGAAGTTCTGCCCTCTGAAGTTCCCAAAACTATCCTGGAACGGTACTTATAAAAAGGTCTTTTCTTTTCGCGGGTGGTAAGTTCAAAAGTTGCGGGTTTTGCTACTTATAAAAAGGGTGGCAGGGTAGGTGA
>VYYI01004060.1:0-11008 GCA_021029175.1 Bilobella aurantiaca
ACATACTCTAAATTATCATGTATTTATATCCAAGATGATGATGATCCTACGGGTCACCCCATCAACTCACCCATCTTGATGCATTACTCCTCGAATAATAATAACAAGCACGGGACTCCTACCCCTACTACTACTCCCACAACTACCACTACTACACTATACAAATATGTACAAATCCTTACAGGCTAGATCCATATTTAGTGAGAGATGCTGCTATTGGCTTGTAGAGCAGTAGTTGTAGTAGTTTTAGCAGTGAACAGACAGCGTCTTTGTAGTATATAGTAGTATATATAATGTAAAATGTGTACTAACTTTGGATGATGTGATATCTGATCCGATTCATCTTGCTCAACTCAAGCAATCTATAAATAGCATTTGTAGTAATAATAATAATTAAATAATAATAATAATTATCATCATAGTCATCATCAAGGTAATCAAAAATAGAAAGGATTTTTTTTGAATAAAAATAATAATTATTACAACAATAATAATAGTAATATAGTCATCATCATAATTCATAATAGTAGCGATAACAACATTAATAATACGTTCTCTTCCGGCTCACATGCATTGTAACTGGTGAATGAGTGAGTGAGTGAGTGGTGTTGGGTAGGGGTGGGGGGGGTTTCGTGTGAGAGTTGTATGTTGTTAGTTGCATGATCGTTATATGCCAACTTTTCCATTATGTCAACTGTATTATGCACGTGTGCATCTCATGTGTGTGTGTGTCACAGGATGTCATCTGTGTGGATGCATTATTTAAATGTACATATGTCTGTCTGTACGTCCCTCAGAATGTTAAAACATACTGCGACTATTAGCGTAAAATGCATCTCACAGTATGCCTCTCAGCAGGATGTCATCTGCGAATATGAATGTTAAATTTAAATCTGTACATTTCAGGATGTCATCTGTGTGTGAACATATTTAAATTAAATATGTATAAGTATGTGATTGTGTATGTATATGTGTATGCGTGTGTGTGTGGTTTTGAAATAAAGTGTATGGGCAAAGGTTAGTCTGACCATAAAATGATCATATATGTCCGTGTATGTTGACACATGTTCGATTTTTTTACGGGATGTTTCAATGTAAAATATATATATTTACACGTAAGTGTACACATACGAGTTTATAGTATAGCTAAAATATCTGCGTGTAATATTTTCTTCTTACTCTTCTTCTTCTTCTTCATCTTCTTCTTCTTCCGCACAGGTTCACAGAGGAAGTTCATACACACTCATGATCAAGTTTGTGTGTGTGTGTGTGTGTGTTTGTGTATTCTCCTGGAGGGAAATCATTACGATGATAATAATAATAATATTAATAATAATAATATAATATAATATTGCAAAAAAATGAAAAATATACTCATCATTATCATTAATTATTACTTGTTTCTCTCTCTGTCTGTCTATATATATTTATATATATATTTATATATCTCACTCCCACTATCTCAACCTGCCGCTCCCTCCACCTTTTTCAACTCACAATTCAACTCTCCCTTAAATAGTAATAGTAGTATAGTAGTAGTCATATTGTTATTTTAATATGAAGTCAGTTCTGTTCACTGTTAAATTGTTGCACTTTGAAAAAAATAATAGAATAAAAAATTATTACTGAGTAAGTGATTTTCTCTCTCTCTCTCTCTCTCTCTTAAACTTTACGTTTTGACTTACTTTATTACTTTAACTTCCTCTCGCTCACTCTCCCTTTCGATGGAACGCTCTTCCGAAAATTTCAACGCCTCCCATCAAATCCACTCATCCACTCACTCTAACTCTCTTTCTCCGGGCTTTTGTTGTAATATTATAGTAATTAATTAGGATTACATCTAAATCGAGGATTACATAAAATACCGATATTTTCTCTCTCCCTCTGTCTGTCTACCTGTCTGTCTGTCTCTCACTCTATCTCTCTCCCTATCAGCATCTCCACTATGATCATCATCACCATCATCAACATCGACCCCTGTTGTTCTCTGGTTGTTGAATTTTTTGTAAATAATAAATGTGTGTGTGTGTAATTTACTGTGTTTTTGGTTCCTATTACAGTAGGTATATATATCTATATATAGGGTATATATAGTACTAGTACTAGGAGTATAGCATCGTAATAGTTGTTGTTGTTGTTGTTGTAGTTGTGGTTGATGTAACGTAAATATTGTTTTATTGTTATTATTATTATTATTATTCTTAAATGTTTTCAGGGACTAAAAGACGCCGTGTTTAGATGGGATCATCAAAGAGGGAGAAAGCCGGCTCAGTCAAGTTGTGACCGTACACACTACTCGTCGTCAGCGTGGGGGTGGTGCTCGTGGTGAGGGAGAGGCTCCCCATGCCGATACCACAGCCGTTGCTGTTGTTGCTGGTAGTAATATTGTTGCTCCCGCCGTTGTTGCCGTTGTTGCCGCCGCCGCCACCGCCGGAAGAGGATGAGAATCCATTGAGATCGGAGAGGGATGAGAGTGAGCCGCCGCCGCTGGTGGAGGAGCCGACGGAGCCGGAGTTGCCGGAGCCGCCGGACTCGAAGGCGCCGCCGAGCCCGAGGCCGGACACGCTGCTTAAGCTACTGCTCAGTGAGTTGATGGTGCCGAGGCCGAGGCCCAGCCCTAAGCCTAGACCTAGCTCCTCGAGGCCGAGCCCCAGCCCGAGCCCCTCTAGCCCGAGTCCATTAATACCATTCTTGTACAGATTGGCTAATAATTCACTCTGACCGTGAGTCAAGTCATCTCCCGCCGTCCCGTCCAGGGGCAGGCTCCCCGTCCGGATTGCAATGTGAGCCTCAATCTCCCGCTTCGCCATCTGGACGTTGTCCGGGAGGCCCGTCACTTCGAATACTGGATCCTTGTCCCGGGAAGGGGTCACAATGTACGTGTGCGTCTGCTGCTGGATCCGCTTGATCGTCGCACCCTTCGGACCCACCACCAGCCCTACCACTCGGTATGGAACTCGCACCTAATATACAGAGAGAGCAGACGGAACAACATGAGGACCTTGTCATTCTTCCGTGTGGGAGACATTCTCAACAAATCTTCCGCATCCATCATCATCATCATCATCACCATCATCAACATCATCAGCTGGTCGAGGCCACTGTCAATTCCTCACGACAATCCAAAAGTCCATGGGCATAGACTACAGGTTTTACTGTGTGTGTGTGTGTGGGAACCCACCACCTGGTGCCCTAACACAATTCCCACAGTTTCAGTAGTAGTAGTAGTAGTAGTGGTGGTGGTAGTAAATGTAATAAGTGAGACGTGGGAGCACTACCACATTTCTCTGTGTGCGTGTGTATACTTTCAAACGACCCGCCGCTGACCTATCCCCTCCATACTAAACGACTCCGTAAACACTTAGCAGGAGCACATACGGAAGGCTCTCATAATCATCATGTAATAGTACTGACCTGGATAGTCACTTGGCCTGGAACTGGAGCTGGAGCACAAGTCAAACCCCCGCTTCCGCCCGCACCCCCTTTCCGTGAGGCGCGGATCTGTGAGAAGTGTTCGGCGGCGGAGAGGATCTCACGTTTCGCCAGTGCCACATCCTCCTTCCGTCCAGTCACCACAAACACCGGCTCCTCCCCGCGCACCGGCGTCTTAATGTACGTGTTTGTCTTGGCCCGAAGAGCTTTGATCTTGCAACCTAGAATGGGGTTAACCATCATCATCATCATCATCATCAAACGTGTCCAATTAGCAGGGTTCCACAATAACAGAGGTACACAGGCACCCACACATGATTTTCGCCCATGTCAGAAGTACTGAAGAAATACAGACGAATTTTGCCCACTTCAGCCCATGTTAGATACGCCCACGTTATCTGCTACCGATAAAAGTCTGTGTGTGTGTGTGTATATGAATGTGTCACTTCCTGCCTCCATTTATCTCAACGGTCCAGCAAGGACCCACATAAATGACAATACATAACTGCATCAACCTCCACCTCCGCCACATCCGAATTTCATCAACCCACACAGACCCACAGACACAGACACACGCACACACAAATACACACGGTCCACCAGACCCATCTGCCAATTAACCTCCGTCACACCTTCCCAACCGGCACAAATACTGTACCATACGATAACGACCCAAAAGGAGCCAGCCGGTTCCCAAAACAACAGTCGTATAGTAGTGGTGCGAGCAGACGAAGGAGCCCATATGTCACCCCGGCCGGCATGTGCAAAGTTAGTTCCTTGTGGCACGGTAGCCCGGGCCAACTTCTAATAATAAACTTCCACCAGGAGTCTTTATAGTGTAGATAGAGCATGTCTCCCTTCCCGTCCATACAAAATACTCCCAGTGCCAGCCCATAGCCCACCGCGACTGCTCATCCAACTCCACAAACCATCTCATCTAATTTTTATTGTTGATTACTCTGATGAATAATACTAATAATAATAATAATAATAATAAAAATGATGCTCCTCATCATGGCATGGATCACGTTCACGTGTATTTAGATACACACAAAGAAACACGCATGCCCCAACAAGGATCCACCCATACTTACATATAAACCACCGCACCGTGCCGATGCCGAGACCAGAGGTATATATTCCCTTTGGCTCTCTCAACAACTTTTCCGCCGCCCTGGCAACCGGACCAAAATGAATAACCGTCTGACATTGAGCTCCAAAGATGAAGAGGCTAGTGAACCAGAGTGTGTGAGTGAGTGAGTGAGTGAGTGAGTGAGAGAGAGAGAGACAAGAGAGTGAATATACTGATGCAGGATGCACGTCCCATGCTCATTCCCCCACACCCTTCCCTCTTGAGCACGTGAATGCAGACGCGCTCAATGTCAGGGCTTCCCTCAACTACTACTAGCAACTTACCAACTACCACCACCACCACCACCACATCACTTGAGCGAGTCCCGCATACTATAATAATAGTTATGTATGCCATCGCCGACCACCAGGACACCGGCTTGTGTACCCACTTAATTAAACCCACGTACCACTTTATTTTAAAACCCAGTGAAATCCTTTCCAAAAATCATCCGCCCGGCTCCCTCTCACAGTATCAAGTTAGAGAGGCAGACAAAAAAACTTGAGACATCAGCTGTCAGTCAGTCACACACACACACATACATACACAAAAATACACAGCCACACACACACACACACACACAAACAAATACACAGCCATAGACACACACACACACACACACAAATACACAGCCATACACACACATACACAAAAATACAGCCATGCACACACACACACACACAAATATACAGCCACACACACACACACGTAAGCTCACATGAAATACACACAAACGGACACAAATACATACACAAACACACGTTTCACATGCACACATACACACACGTAAGCTCACACGAAATACCCACAAACGCACACAAATACATGCACAAACACACGTTTCAAATGCACATACGCACGTCCAGCATGACATGACTATTGAGTATCAATGCCATTGAAATTCATCCCCTGTTACCTTCATAATCCTCCGAGCCCTCATGCTAATCCACCATCAAGTCATCACTATTCCAAGCATTCCCAATATCTGCCCCATTTTTCGCCACTTCCAAATCCACACAGCAGCGACAACTAAAAACTCACTCACCACCACCACTACTGCGGATTCCCATATGGTTCCCACAGCGACTCCTCTGCAGAAAGCATATGAGCAGTGTGACTACTTTTACTACTTACTGCTACTGCTACTGCTACTACCACTACTACAACTACTATGCAGCCCGCACAACACTGGGATCTTCCACAGAGTGCACACACTAATGTGTGACTCCGCACTCAACCAGCCGAGGTTTTTGCATATACATTAGATAATACCAGTGGGTCATTAGACTTTGGCATTGCGACGCAATAGGCCTTGGTGTTACCAAGTAAGTACATACAAGTAGTCATATTGGTAGTAGTAGTAGTAGCCGCAGCCGCAGCAGTCCCAGTCGCAACCAACAGCCATGGCAGAGCCCGGAGGGGAGCGAAAAAAAAGGTATGGAAAAGTATATGGAAAAGATGAGGATGAAGAACGTCCACTATAATATGTTCCTCCTCTCCAAGCCTCTTCTTCTATGGCAGCTCCTTCCTCCGCACGCTCCGTTCGTCGTCGAAAAACGGAGAGAGACAGAGAGAGAGAAAAAAAAATCTTTGTGCAGAAAGGTAAGAATTCTCTGACTGAGAGAGTGGAAAATTTGGAGGCGGACTATATAATAAAGGGGCGCCTCGTACAAGTGATACAACAGGCCGGAGTGAGTGACTGAGTGAGTGAGCGAGAGTGAGTCTCAGAGTTAGTTGGCCGCAGAAGACGAGTCACGGCCATGGCCATCAACATAGTATGACCGCCACCACTGTATGCACATCCACACACACGCACACACACACACACACAATAACAAGAGACTGTACGAACAACAATGCAGCGTTGTTATGTGAGCGTTGGAAAACAGCCTCACTGTCTCATGGGATGCAACGCGGGGAGAGAGAGAGAGACACTGAGTTTCGGCTCCTCATCATCATCACTACCACCACCACTATACCAGCATCCTTTTGCCACCACAATAGCTATTAGCGTCAAGCTTTGTAATTCAGTCAAGTCAAAGTCAGTAGGTAAGTGACCCAGGCAAGTGAGAGGGAGAGCCAGTGGTATGGAGCGTGAGAAGTGAACGCAAAATCCACTGCATACACAATACACACACACACACTTATAGCTACAGACTCGAGCACACATCTACACTACACTGCAGGCTGGAGTCTTATAGTTGGCCTCCGTAGTAATAATACAACAACTCTGGCCAGGTGATTGGACTTACGTCCGTCCAGAAGGACACCTTCATATGACCAACCATCCCGAATGGCATAAAGTTCATTATCAGGAGCAAGGGAGGGAATAATAACTTGGCTCCCACCGGCATATTACTCCAAGGCCCACCACGTACATCATCATCGTCATCATCATCATCATCATCATCAACTCTCATGTAATTACCATCATGGGAAGAGTCAGGGGGAGGAGGAGGAGGAGGAGTGAGGGCTGCTGCTGCTGTTCCTGCTGCGCGGCTCCCACTCCTGCTGAAATTCAGGAGAAAAGTGAAGAAAAAACATGGAGTAATTACGGGACGTTAACTTAATGGATGCCGTGCTGAGGAGAGATAGTGTTGTGGCGAAAACCACACAGCACAGGAGATAATGTGGCTATCACCCTCAAAAACTTTACAAAACTTCTATGTAGGCTCGCCACTTGCCACCCCCTGGGGTGAATTCGGGAAAATGCCAACCGAGACAACAAATATCCGACCACCACAGAATCCGAGCAGCTCTGGACATTTTTAGGCTGTGGCAATGGGAACCCTGTCCGTGTGTCTCCAAGTTTCTTCTCGTTCACATCATCATTAATAATAATAGATGATTACATGGAGCAATACAACTATTTCAGATACGACATTGCAAAATCCTAACCCAGTACCCAGTTCGGTTATTTCACTTGTTTGCCCCTCTGTCAGTGAGTCAGTATAATTTGAGCCGAGCCCGGTCACGTTGAGCCCCTTTAAATGGCCACAGAGTTTTCAAGCTTGTTTAAAAATCCAATTTTGATGCCAGCTGGAATCATTGCTCTCATGAGACTGACTGTATGTGTATGTGTGTGTGTGTGTGTGTGTGTGAGACTCGGGCACGGAGTGGAGGAATCTCCCTGGAATGAGTATGCAAATGAACTGGGTGGGAAACTATTCCGGAGGAGTTGGAGGAGAGGAGGCACTACACGAGTATACTACACACACACACACATACAACAGTCTCTCACTCTTCCACTACTCCCTGTATATGCTGCAGTATTATTATGTGGCTCTTAGCCTGTGTTATGTGTGCGAGAGACGATTGTATTTTTCCATGAAATCAGACAAAGGACGACTGAAATAGCCTGAAGGGAGTAAAAAATGACTTTAAACTCCTCGCTATGGCTCGCTCTTGTTCATACGGCATGTGAGTTTGTGTGTGTGTGTGTGTGTATGTGTGTGCGCGTATAACTATGTGTGTGCCTCTGTCTGATGTGCACGTCCGGGCCGGTGTAATGTTCACGTAACTTCACATTACCGTATACGTAACTTTGCAAGGTTTCACAGAGGGAAGGGACCTGAGAGTTTGTGTGTATGTGTGTGTGTGTGTGTGCATATGCGTATGTTTGCTCCTCGTGATCATCATCGGGACGATCATCATGGGACTCCGAGACTACGGCAGCACACCAGTATCGGCTCCAGGCATTCATACATATACTTGGGACACTAATGTGCATACATGCACGTACACTCACGTTCAAATGCACATGTACGCATGTTAGCTTATACAAGCGATCAGGTTGGATAACATATCCAGGCACACACTCGTCAAGTCAACCACATAAACACACCAAAGCAGTTACACACACATACACACTAACGCACTCACACGCATAGACACACATGTAGCCACATATATACACATTAACTCACACTCACACAATATTTAGAATAGGCATTGACACACACAGGCCGTCACATACGGAAATAAACACACACTGAAGTGAACACACACATGTTAAGCCAACACATAAGCATCCACACACTAACATTCTTAACTCTGAGAGAAAATCTCTTGTTCTCGTCTTGACAGAGTGTGACTCTGTGAGGGTGAGAGATCCATATTAGGTGGAAAAAGTGGGATTATGTATGATCATGTTATGAAATGTAACATTGACTTTGTGCAACGTCCTCATTTTCCTTTCATCTGCGCTCTGGATGATGAGCTCTCGCTCGCTTCCTCGCTCGCTCCTACACCAAGCTCCGTACACGCTCACCATCATCACCATCACCACGACCATCAAGACCGCCGCTGCCGCTGCTGCCGCCGCCGCCACCACCACCACTGCCTCCATCACATCTCTAGAACATATCATATCCCCTCCTCACCATGCACATCATCATCATCATCGTCGTCGTCGTCGTCGTCGTCATCCTCATGATCATCATCAAAAGCACTCGCAACACAAGTTTGTTATCACAAACAGAAAGAACTCGCAACTACACACTACACAGTGTCAGTGAGAGCAAGCACAGAGGCTAAAGCCGGAGTTAAAGCTTTAGAATCTCATCGTGTTATTGCCCTTCTCTCTCTCACTCGTTTCCTCTCGTTCCCTCTCTCACTCACTCACTCACTCACTCCCAATCAATCCATAAACTCCACCACGAAGCCTTCACACAACATGATGATGATGACGACGACGACGAGGATGACATTATGCATGCTGGTTACAACATGGAAAAATCACTACAATATCTCCCATTATTACATGTGTAGTGCAGTTAACTATAGTGACAAGCTGGAGCAAATATTAAAAATGTGTGTGTCCTATCAGAGTAAACACATAATCCTCATCAGCCCCTCTGCATATAAGAGAGCGGCAATCAATTCACGCGCGCGGGGGCAACAACATTTCCTACGTATGAAATATCCATGATCAATTAATATCAATTTTTTTTATCTACAATCATTATGACTCCACTTAAGCCCAAGCCCCTCAATATCCGTCCATGTCAACCTCATAATGACATGGTGAACATGTATACATATACACACACACAAATATATTCATGACAAATGACAACCAAAGACCAGAGCGCACTACTTCATCCTTCCCCACCAAAATAATTCCTATTTTAATTATTATTATTATTATTTTTACTATTCCGTCAACTTCCTTCCCAACATATACTATTACATGTATAAATTTTTCCCCAGGCCTCCGGGCAAGGGCTGGGAAAAGACGAGACGACAAGAACAGGAACACAGAACACAACGACGACTTGAACCACGAGGAAAAATGGAACCATAACGTTCAACAACAACAACAACAACTCCCTGCAGTGCCGAGATAAAGTGCGTACATAAGAAACCCACATGTAGAGGCATACAGGCAGGCATCCCCGCTCCGCGTACGTATTCCTCCTTGCATTGATTGTACATGTACATGGAAAAGGGATGAGAAAACACGTGGTAATTTTTTTGATGAATTTAAAGGAGAGGATGAACTATAAGTGGAGCCCTTGAACCCAACCACACCGCCGCATAGCATCTCCGAGGTTGTGCGTGTATGTGTGTGTGTGTGTGTGTGTGAGTGCGTCAAAAGAAAGGACATCCTCCGGACTCATACGCACACATCATACGCATCCACATTCCCTATGCATTATGTGTTGGGCACCACCCTGCTGCCTGCTCCTGCCGCATCCTCGCCCAGTTCCCAAGATGCGTTTTCCAGTCGCCTAGCAACACACACACACACACACATGCACGCATCCTTGCATTCATTCTCCCTTTGTTCACTCAAAGCCAGTGAATACTACGGAAGAATGTGCTGCGTGTACTTATACAAGATCCTTCACATCACAGTCACCCCCATAAGGGCTCACACTATTGTAAAACATGTGCCGTTGGGAAAATCTGGCCAGCCGATAGCCTTCGAAACGTTTTACTAAAACTTTATATGTACAAGTCGGACGAGTATAATTTCAGTCAGTTTGTTCTGGAATCCTCCACACACAGACACACACACACACACACACACACACACACATAATGTGTAGTAACCGCCTCTAACCATGTACGTAATACTGAGGCTGACGCTGGCCGTAGATCATGTGTGCAGAGTGCTATAGCTCTGGCTGGGCTTATACCTGCCCGGTGTCGTCGTCGTTGTCGTCAACTCCCAATTTTTTGTGCGGCTCCTTCGGCACATGGAGGAGCTATATACACACGGCGCACGCATAGGTACTGGGAGAGTAGTATATGTCTTGTTCCATTCCACCGAAATAAGAGCAAAAACTATAATACTCGTCATATTTACTTTTGAGGGAAGACGAAGAAGACGACTGACTGGTTTGTTGGTTGGTAACAGAAACTCTGTTCACTATATGGAGACGAGGAGGGGAGTAATCATCACTGGGTACGCGCATGATGCAACCAAGAGTGAAAAAA
>VYYI01004061.1:0-11008 GCA_021029175.1 Bilobella aurantiaca
AACTTTAAGGACGATTTCTACGGACACGAACGTGGTAAATATGGAAAATTTGATTCCAATCTAATCCCCGTTCCGTAAAACGTTCCAAAGTTACAGGAACAATTAATCCCTATGCTATTTGACAGCTTATCCAAAAAGTGCTAGAGAAAAGTGGCTTAGAAAATGTTGTTTGCGATTTCACTTATCTTTACTTCCCACATTCCATCATTTTCCATTTTGAGTTTACTTTTCTAATGTTCCAATCCAGAGTCCAACAGTCATAAAACTTTGAAAATTTTAGTTTCGAACTTTTTTCACAACCATTAAGTATGAAAATCTAAAAATTTTAATGAAAGGCTCTAAAAGTAACATTAATGTCTCTCAGCATTAAAACTCGCATCATTTTCAAATCAAAATAGTTCTAAAGCTATTTAGAACACCATTATCTTAACCAAAACTCTCCTGGCCAAACTTCGTTACTAAGTTTAAATTACTCAACCAATAAAGCATATTTAGTAAAGTAATTAGCCGGATTTTCGACTTTAATCCGCACTTAATTTTTAGGCAAAGGGTGGGTTGGCTGGAAGAACGATTCGAGGACAATTTTGGCCCCTATTGAAATTCTCTTCAAGTTTGAAACGGTTCGAGAGTTCAACGCCGTTCACATCCACACGAGCAATCAATTCACAAAAGATGTTCAGGTACAATGCACAAAAAACTTTTCATTGGATTAGTAAATTTTAAAACGAAAAGGAAGCGCTCTTTCCAACACAATATACCATATGTGCCCTGCTCTAATGCCAAAATAAGAATTTGGCGAGTCAATTCAAATTCCCCATTTTATTGATACTTTCGTTCCAGTAGAGGGGATTTTAATTCTGGCCATTAAAGTTAGAAATGGAAACGAGTTAATTAAAATTTGCTACAAAAAACCTTGCCAAATTCCAACGTAGAATGGCTCTGGAAAGAGGTTAGTACTAAAATTGCAGCTTGGACGCCTACACCACGCCTAGCTGCGTGGAGTGAGCTGTGACAAGAAAATTGCCATAAAACCAGAATTCTCCATTAAATCTTCATTCCTTTCCATTGAATGCCTTGATATTCTTCTTGAGAATCTCTTTACAGAGCTTTAGCTTTATGTTTTGACGACATGGGAAGCTTGCTTGCGAGCTTTTTTAGTAGAATTGGAAGTTCTTGGGCGACTAGTTTCAAAATATTAGATTCCAAAAACCCGCCCAGTTTTTCAAATGCTCTTCTTTTCTACGATAGTCGTTATTAGCGGAAATTTACGATTTCTCCTTTCTGTGCACTTCCATAACAAGAGATTTACAACTTCAAAGTGTCAAAAACAAATAAATGTTGGTGGTTCTCTGCAGATGCTCACCTAGAAATGGGCGTTTTAGATTATCATGCACAACTCACCGTCAAAAATGACTTGTCTACTATCGGATGATGATCGCATAGTCAGAAATGTCTATCTCGTGTCAACATTTATTGTTTAAGGCTCTATGTCAAGGTTTCTGCTCAACTTTATGATGATGAATTTAATTGATACAAGGCACGCCCATATTAACAGAAGAGAGTAAATAGCTAAAGATAGAAATAGTAAGCCCACCTTTATGTCAAAATATGTGATCAGTTTAGGCAAGAGTAGTTTGAGAACTGGTGGTAACCAACCAGCCGCTACTAGTAGTAAGGCTTTCGTTGTTAAGCAGCCTTGTCTTTTGTCAATTTATTCCTCGTTACCCCAAGTGATGAGCCGTGAAGGGCGGGCAGGGCGGAGTCGGTGGGGCGGGGATGATGATGGTGGGCTCAGGTGGTAGGATTCTCAGATCATCCTTTATTTATAGCCCCCTCCACCAGCCCGAGAAGGGCCAATTTATTAGTTAAAGTGCCTTTCGCTTTTGAACATTAGAATTAAATATCAAAATTACAAGGAAAAGTTATATATTTTCCACCTACTTTCTCTATGTTCTTTACATTGGAAAATGCATATTCTGTAATTAGCTTCGACTTTTTGTGCAGATCGAATATACCCAACTATCCCTAGATTCTTATTTGTATGAGATCTAAAGTGGCTTTATTTTGATTAAAAAATTTTTTACTGCATGTCATTGCATGAACCTTTGAAAGGGAAAGCAAGCATAAAAAGTCTTATGCAATCTCGACCAGTTGCCACGTCGTTCGCCAAGTGAAAGTGATCTTACAACGCAAGAAAATGTACCGAAGTATCTGCAAAGCTTGATATGTCTCTTTATCTCTTCAGGTTTTCCAGGAAGCCAGAATATCTCTTAGCGTGGGCGGCAAGATATTTCCTGGAGAGCCAACCTCCTACTTTCCAATGGAAGACTGCATTTTTGAAGATCCAAAAAATATCACAATCAAGCTAAACCATCGTGTTGGTCGATTTGTAAAAATCCAATTCTACTGGGCTGCCAAGTGGATTCTTATCAGTGAGGTTACGTTTGATTCACGTGAGCTGAAAATTGATTCCTTATTTCGACCGTTTTATCAAATTGCTTAGCCTGGAAGTCATGTTCTTTTTTAACCTGACTTTAGGGGAAACAAAATAAACGTAAAGTATGAATATTAGTTGACGAAAATTATACTTTTACCTTAGACCCAATTTGGCTAAATAAGATAAAGTGAAACCTGAATGAATTTGTAAGTGTCCAACAACATACTGAAGTTTGTAAGTTTTCACTTCCGGTGTTTAAAATTTCTGAACCAGCTCTTTGTCGGATCTAGAAAGCCTGCTTAAATGATTAATTGCCTTTGGTTTACTTTTCAGAACCTGCCATAGGAAGTTTTTTGGATGAAAGTCTTGCAACAGCCGCGGCAGTATTCCCCCAAAAAGAACACGGCCTAATGATACAACGCGATGCTTCAGATGGATTTCAAATAGTAACCCCACCATTGTCTTCTGGTGAGACCTTCTTTTTACGAAAGAGATTTAAGACCCTAGTTCAGCCTTCCTGTAGTATTTTGTTCT
Organism: Bilobella aurantiaca; assembly: GCA_021029175.1. Taxonomy (NCBI): domain Eukaryota; kingdom Metazoa; phylum Arthropoda; class Collembola; order Poduromorpha; family Neanuridae; genus Bilobella; species Bilobella aurantiaca. The sequence goes on from VYYI01004061.1 coordinate 2,972, forward strand.
TGTTTACGATCAGGAAGACATTTACGACAAATAAAATTACAAAACGTATCTTACATTTTTTGTTTAGGGAAAGGGCCTACTTTTCTTCCTAAGAGTGAGTGGAGCTCGGGAGCCATCATTATGACGGCAGTAGTTAGCTCCTTTGTTGCGATAATCATCGTTTTTCTATTTCTACTTTCGGCTCTGCTTCTGCGGAATAAACTTCGACGAGAAAAGAAACTACCCGAAAGTAACGCAGGGTCACTTTCTTATAGCGACCAAACGGAATTTGGGTACATGGCCCCACCGCCCACGGGAGAATGGAAGATGACTGCGCCCGAGTACCAAGAGCCTTTCATTTCCCTAAGTCAACCACAATTTTCAAGCTTTCCTTTGGAGAACCATTTGGAAACTGTCGGAAGTAGTGTTCCAAGGGCAGACAAAATGGCTGAATATTACAGCTCGTCACTGGTGTCTACTTCGACTCCACCAAATGCCACCGGTAAGCTCACGTCTATTAACAAGTCCAAACAAAGTACAGCAAAATCTTCTTAAAAGTTCGTTATATACTAAGAGTATAAGAAATTTGCAATAATTGAGCAAAAATAGTACTCTTACTTTCCACGTCTGGAAAAGAAGATTTAAAATATTGCAGCTCTTTGGCAATGTATTATGGTCAACTAAGCAAACATAAATTTTAACAAATTTGAAAGAACATGTGAACAGTGCCGGATTATAGTCATGGTTGTCAACCATATTAAAAATCGTTGATTGCAGACCGTTCTTTTCCATCACCGTGGTAAGAAATTGACCCATTTCAAAGCAAGTAGCAGATGCTTGAAACTCTTGAAATTTCATTTTTGGATGTCATTTTGCTGGATATAAGGTACATAGTTTTTCACTTTCGCTTTCCGTTTTCTGAACAATTTTGAAATTTGGATTCTTTCTCAAAACAAAAATTCTTTACAGCTCCTTGTTTTTTGTTGAGCAAATCTTACCAGAATTTTTTCCAAGAATATGTAAAAACACAAACAATCGATCAGGAAAGTATAACCCTGCATACAAAACTTTTGAACTAAATTCAATTTCCAGTGTTTGACATTATCCTGCCACACATTCGGGATCATCAGTGTTTAGATACTCTGTTCTACACGTTCCTAGTGGATAAACGTTGTTAGACTTTCCAATCTCATGGACCTAAACACTTTCATGCAAATACAGAGCGTAGGCATTCAATTTAAAAGTATAGAAGCATTTCGAGACCTCCGATTTCAATTCCGAACCAATTCAGTTCCCTCTCAATAATTCTTCCATTTACCCCTCATTTTTCAACTTCGGCTTGACTAAAAATGCAAAGAGGCACTCGCTAGTCATAACTCTTAAGTCAGGGTCTCAAATACTTTTCAAAGAGTCTCAATTTATTAAGAAGTGCATTTGTCAAATAGGCGTGGCACTTCCGCTTTCCTACTTTAAATGTTCTTTAAAACTCATTTGCATAAATAAAGCTTAAACGAAAAAAAAACAATAAATAATTGGCATTGACATAGGGCGACGTTTTTTTTTAATTTTAGTGTTTGCCGATTGCAAAGACGTAAAACGGAACGCATGACCATTATCTTCATAGTGTCAGACCAATTTTTTTTGAACAGCAACCATGGCTTCCTCGTAATATTGAATGAGTCAAATTACATTACTATGTTGACTAGCTCGTGTTTTGTGCTTGATAACCAATTTATGTTTTAGGGCTAAAGGTTTCTGTATAATTAGAGAGTAGAAGAATGAAGGGCAGGAGGCGGGAATTTGTGTCTAATGATTTCCCCACACGCAGTGTCGTAGAAATAATTGTAAAAAAAATTACTTTCTCCAAAAGGGAAAGCTGGCAATTCGTCATTGCTCATGGCCTATAACTATTCCTTGGGCTTTGGAAATATATCAACAGCTCTCCCCATTCTCACGGCAAAAAACTAAAAGTTTCAACGCTTTCTCCTCAATTTCTGGTATCAAGTGAACAATACGGAAGCTCACAAAATTGCTAAAATTTGAAAGAGTTGCGGACTAGAATTTTTCGAAGGTCATACTACGAACGTACAATTTTTTGAAGTCTGATAATCAAAACACCCCAAAAAGTTTTACATACTAAAGTAATTAATTCTGCAAGTCATCAATCGGTAGTTGCAATCAGACTTCAGTAGTTTCCTCAAGATTAATTTTGAACTGAAAAGAGATCCAGAGGTGTCTGCAGTAAAATAAATTTCCATTATCTAAACTGATATAGCAATTTGTCATTTTTTTACTTTTAAATCAAAGATTTTAAAAGGTGAATTTGATTTATTAGTAGGTACAGATAATTTAAAATTATTCATACACACATATCGCAGTTTGGATACCTTGAAAAACGAAGCGAAAGTTTTCCCGGGGCGTGCGTGCGTGTCTTTGGCTGTAAGCCACGGTTTTCTGGTCAGTTCTATCCGCTGATAAAATTTCCCATGCCTCATTTACTCGGCGGAGGGTGAAGGGAGAGCAAAATGTATGATTATGGGTGACATGCAACAGAAAAGCGAATGCAGCGGTTTCTTTTGTTTTATCGTCAGCTCTGCTTCCAAGTGTCGGCAACCAGTCCATACTACCCCATAACATACAATCTGCATGTGTACATACGAACAAAATCTAGGTATCCAAGTTGTAAATTTTTTAGCTCAAAAACGTAGCCCTACTAGACTAACGCCCAGTTGAATTCTATGGAATTACAAACAGACTACTACACTGAATTCACAGTGGCATGCCTTACGTGCCGGCCTGTGATTGATTTTCTAGACGCGAGCTCGAGTCTTCTGAAGTAGTTAAATAGAAACGCTCGGTTGAACGTTTCTTCTCGAGCCAGTAACTAGTACAGGATTTTCCCATAACTTACCTTTTAAGTTAAGATTAATGCGAGGTCAAGGGGAGAGTGACATGTAGGTGTTCATGGCTCTAATCAATCGACCCACTTTCCTGACTTTAGATTCTTCCAACGACTACGAGTACGCCGTGCCCAATGAACTGCGAAAGCCACTGCCTCAAACCTTAAGTCCGCTCAAACGAGTGCCAAATTCTCCAGCGGCGGAGAGGATGCTCGGGGCGCAAGTAGTGTTGCGACAACTTGGAATTCCTGAAATACCAAAACATAAGTTGCGCATGCTTCGGAAGCTTGGTGATGGAGCCTTTGGAACGGTAATTCATTTCCAAAATCATTCACAAGCTTCGATTTCAAAACCGCCGACAAATAACAAGTAGCATGGATTACATTAAAATTCAAATTCTTAATTGAATTAAACTGTTAACATTAAATGTTAACACTTACCAGCATCACTTTTATATTATATAAAATGCTGTAGTTTCAAAAATTTTATTTACCTCACTGTATAAAAGTGGTTATATATTTAGCTATATTTACACTCAGGTTTTTATTGGAGAATTGGACACCGGAAGAAAAAAGAGTACTCTTGTGGCAGTCAAGCACCTACAAAAGAATTCCAGTGAAAAGGACAGGTCATTTGTTAACTAGTATTTTGGGAATAGAAAAATGTTGATTTAAACAACAACTAACTTGTTAGGTTAGTTGTTACTAAAAAATTTGTATCACAGATTTGATTTCTTGGAGGAAGTTCGCCTGCTCTCTTCGCTAGAAGATCCAAATATTGCACAAGTACTTGGGACCTGCACAGAAGAAGAACCCTTTTGCGTTCTCCTCGAATTTTTAGAACTTGGTGATCTGTATCAATTTCTAAGACAGAATGACCCTATTCTGCCGAATGCAATGCAGCGACTTGATTTCAGTACACTACTCTACCTTGCCATTCAGGTGGCAAGTGGAATGCGGTTTTTGGAAAGTAGAAATATTGTGCATCGAGATTTGGCAGCGAGGTAAATTGTAATTCAAAATTATACACAAATGTGAGCGCGGTTTCCTAACCTAGTGTCAAACTTTTTTGCTTCCAGAAATTGTGTAGTTGGAAGTGGCTTAATAGTGAAAGTGTCTCATTTCGCAACGGATACAGATCTTTACTCGGCTGACTACTTTAGACTTGATGGTAGAATCCCTCTGCCAATCAGATGGATGGCTTCTGAATCACTTTTTCTGGTACGTCCACATGAAAAAATATCATATAGTCTTAAAAAACTTTATACGTGGTTTATAGGGTTTATTTTGAAAGGTTTGGAGTAAAATCGTAGCATATAGATTATTATTATTAGAATATTTTATAGGAAATGATTATGTTTTAGGACAAATATTCAACGAAGAGCGATGTTTGGTCATTTGGAGTTACTTTGTGGGAGATACTTTCCTTTTGCCGACACGCTCCCTACTCAACTATGAGCAACTCTGAAGTGCTTCAAAATTTGCGAAGGCTTTCAGCTTCTTCCGAAGGGATCAGTTACGAAGGGCTCTCGAAGCCTACAGGTTGCTCACGTGACGTTTACCACCTTATGAGCGACACTTGGCGACGGGAAGATGAGGAGCGCCCTACATTCTTGGAAATCCATTCCTTTCTTACTCGAAAAAATGCTAACTTTTCCCCACTTGCAATTGAGGTACACCTAAATTATGGAACGTTCAAATCGTATTTCCCAGATTTGCAAACCTACAAAATGCAATGCTAGTTAAAGAAACTAAGTGCTAATGCTTAGTTAGAGAAACTTAGCATTTGCTTCATCTTCACCAAGACTGAAAACCTACAAACTTCACTGCCTTTGTGATATTTACAACTTAAACATTTACATACTTAGTATTATATTTAAAGTAAACAAATGATCCCAAATCTTATGCTTTACTATAATTTTTGTTCTTAGTTTTTTGGTAATAAACTCGTGTCGTGGCGTAGTAATCGTAGTTTTTACTGCTATGCGTGTGCACGTGCGTAGCGAAGTGTTGCGAACAAAACTAAATTGCACCATCCTCCTGAAAATACCTCGCTCAAATGCAATTACAGGACTTTATTTTTAATTTTTGGGACCTCCTGTCCTAGGACGGGCTTGTTTAGCAACACAATTCTCAAGAACTCAAGAGAGTGGTGATTAGCAGCTATATTTTGCTCAATATTTTGCTTGTATGACAATGCCCATCTCTAGGAATGCTAACTGAAATGTTGGTGGGTCTTTGTGTGACCAAGAAGATAGGAACACTGTAATAAATGTTCTTTCCCTCAATAGTAGCTATAAAAGGCCGTGATCACCCTTTTTATAACACATTGCGCTTTTATATAATAGAATATTACCCAAAGCCCGTAGTCCGGGGGGTTAGGACCCTTGTACTAACTTAGGTAGGTGCCGAGTTCTAATCCAAGCACCAGCACAGTAAGCACCGTAAAGAAGTGGTGGTGTGGTAGTGGCGATTGGAGGTCTGGAAAGTTGCGGTTGTGGAGGCTGAACATGGGTGGGTATGCGTAAGTCGGTGCTCAGTCTCTGCCTATGACTCCTCGGTGGTCAACCCCATGTACACTGCCCAGCAGAAACCACATTAACTTCAGACCTTGGAACTTCCTAGTCAACTAACACGTCGAAACCACCCTCCCCGACTATCTAGCAAACGCAAACATTGACCAGGCCTATAGTCGAATGTCAAAAAATATATTTCCTTACTAAAAATTTATGTACACAAGCACAGCCAAACATGCCCTTCCCCTATATCCTAACCTTTTTCATACCAAAAGTTCCTCAATTTGACATTTCCCATTTTTATCATAGTTTTCTTGATCAAATCTACTTATCATAAAACATCAAACTCTTTCATTATCCATAGTTCCTTGTCAATATTGTCACTTTTTTTTATCCTTTGGATTTTTACTTTTGTCAACCAAGACTACTTTTGCAAGGAAGATTTTTTTGTTCTATTCTAATAGAAATGTGGTCATAGCATCCAAACAAAAATTATAAATGAGGTCTCTAATGCAAAATGTGAAAGTATGACGTTATTTATTATTTGAAATCATCATTTAAATACTTTTCACAATTTTAAAACAAGTTTATTTGTGCACATTACTTTGTTTTCCTATTTTAAACAAGGTTGTGTAATACTGAAGAATGAAGTTTTTTAGAAGTTTTTAAAATATGGGAGACCCGGCTGTGCACCCCTCATTCCAAGGCCCCTTACTGCCAGAAAGGACCCTGAGGTCGGCTCTGACAGGCCAAACTCCGCCGTCGTCACGAACAGCGTCTCATTTTACCTAGTTTAAATATCTGTTTTCAGCTATAGCTATCAGGCATCAAGAGTAAGGCCAAGGTGGGCCAAGTTGGAAGATGGGCCATAAGGGTCATACTTTAGTGACCCTAGAATCTTACTCCTTATATCAATGACACCCTAAATGATCCCTAATCCGAAAAATCGGAATCTTAGGATTTTACTAGTGTAGCATAAAACAAAAAGTTATGATGTTTTCAAGGATCTAAGCGACTCCAGACCATGGCCCCTTATTGAAATGACCTTCATACACCCAACCCTTCAAATATTTTAGGATGGGCTTGTAATATACTCCAACTCGAAAAAAACATCCGCGATTTGACGTTATTAAATATACCCTTGATCGATTTCGCTGAACATTGATTTCCAACATGAATTTGTGATCCTGAGTCCGAATCTGCTATGCTCGTGACCATGAGAGGTAAACTTGGGCCCCCTAAGGGGCACTGACCTTTGACGTGACCCCAAGCAAACGCGCTTGTAAGGGGTCAAATTATAAGCAGAATTTTAATCAGAGTTTAAATACCTGATGTCGAGTTCGTTCTTGGTCTTAACGTTTCGCAATTCCAAAGAATTGTATAATAGATTATTTCTCACATTTTAGTTGGAAAATTTAAGTAATTGCTGGACAAAAACATCAAAACTTGTAAGTAAAGTCATTGCTAACTTTTAATTATATCATGATTTTCCTCACGAGACTGACTTCAAGCAAGTATAAATGCGAATAAGCGCTCAACTGCTGATGTTACACTTTTACAGCTAGAATTCTACAAAAGAAAAACATACAGAGTGCAACCTTTCTAAAGCCAGAGCCAGGACTGTGTTAATTGATTTACCTTTACTGTTCTAACATAAATTCAAACTAGAATGCTATTTTTAATAAATTTTTTTTAATTATTGTGCGTTTTTTAATGAAAAAACATTACCTTGTGAACAATTGAAGCGGAAATTGAGGCTCAAGCTCCAAATTGTTAACCGCAATTTTTAAAAATTGTTTCTAATTAAATTAACCATTTTCATAAAGTAAATAGATTGATCAATCTTGTGAAATTGTGAACGGAATAAACAATCTTGTAAAAATGTGAACACAATGAACAATATTTAAATGTATTGTTCAATTCTACGTACAAAACGCCAAAAGTACAATTCTACGAATTGTGAAATTGTAGAAAAGCGTATCTAGGTCTAAAATTCAAACGATGTTAATGAGTAAATTTGATTAATACAATCCTGGCTCGGGCTTCATAAACATGTTAAACATGCTTCATGTTAAACACTGTTTTTCTTTAAATTGGTGCAAACGATGGTTTTCAGAAAGACAGGGATAATTTTGATTTAGTGGAACCACTTAGAATTTAATGAAATTTTTTTTCTACACTAATTGAAGTATTCTGAACACGAATATGAAAGATTTTTTTCCGGAAATGAAAAACAAAAAAGTTATGAATTTTTGAAAAGTTTAATTTTCCATGCCAAATATACAGGATTTATAAAAAAAAATTGTGGAATTTAGTTTTTAAACCTAAACCTAAAACCAAACCTATACCGTTAACCTAGAATTAAACCAAACCCAAACATAGACAAACAAAAAATTTAAACTAAAAGTTATAAAAAAAAATCAGAAAATGTGTTATGAATTTGGCATGGAAAACTAAAATTTTCAAAAATTCATAACATTTTTGATTTTCATTTCCGTAAAAAAAATTCTTTCATATTCGTGGTCAGAATACTTCAATTAGTGTAGAAAAATGTTTGGTGACAATGATGATGATGAATTTTATTTGATATAAGGCAAGCCCAGATCAACATAAGCACGAGAGTATTGTAAAATTTACCAATTA
>VYYI01004062.1:0-11008 GCA_021029175.1 Bilobella aurantiaca
GCTAGATGACATAGGTGTATATCACGATTTTTTTTCTAAATTTCAAGACTTTTATAACCTCAGATTGATTAAAGAGTATTATAGATGTAGGATGCCTGAAGTTTATTCAGGAAGCAAGTTCGTGAGTACATAAAGTACAAAATGTCAGCTACTACTTTATATTTGGAGCAGATATACTTTTCCGAAAAAACGATAGACAGCAAATATTAATTATTTAATAATTTATTCTTGATAAAAAATCAATTTAATGACAGGTTTTAGTAAATAAGTCATACTATGATATAAGCTATTTTGCTTACTTGGGAAGTAGATAATCTCAAACTCGTATCCCAGCATGTTGCTTTTGCAAAATCTACCATTGGTCCTCTGTTGATAGACCCAACATCTAGCGTCGCTTTTTTTGTAATCCAAAATATATTTATCCTTTTATTGTCGAAATCCAAAAACCATCGAAATTTTACGTAGAAGGTGTCAGCTGCATTCCACTGTAATCAAATAGAATGTAAAATTTTGTTTTTGCAAGAGTACATGTACTATTTCAACCAAGTTACCACTAATTATGTTTAATAAAGCCTGCAAAGTTAGTTCACTTCAATGTCACTATTTTATGACAAATAACGTCACAAATATACATTCGAGTGGAATAATTTGTAGTTGAACTTCAATTAGTATTACAATAAATTTTCCAAAGTCAGTTTTACCTCATTCTTGAACTCTTCCTTTAAACATGCATTATATATGTCAATTTCCAAAAGAGCATCTGTCCTTTCTATTACAAGGACTTCTGTTCCCACCTCTATATGCCTACCTCCATTCTAGTGTAATCGATAGTAGAAATAATTAAGATTTTACTAAATTCAATAAATATCGTTAAGGTGAAGTATCATCAATTCTGCTGATGCGTGTTATTAAGTTTCAGTAAAATTTGAGATAAGGAAGTAATTAACATACCGTTGCATCAACAACTACAGGGTTGAGAACATTTTCCGATCTGGTCTGAAATATGTATTCCACAGCTAGATTTACAAGGCAGGAGATTACCCAAACAAAAAGCTGATGGTTGTGAATGGCAAATGACACTCCAAATGCANCAAACAAAAAGCTGATGGTTGTGAATGGCAAATGACACTCCAAATGCACTGGTATCATGAATTATCTGAAAGAAGTGTAATTGGTTGTAAAACCAACTCTAAGTTTCAGCATAAAATTTTAAGACTACCTTCAGGTTTTTCATCGTTTCCCAACATTCGCGGATTGTATTGCTAACTGTTGTTCGAAATTCCGAGTCTGAAGGAATCCGCACTAATTTTGCTTGTACTGCAATTTCCCCACTCATATGTGGTACTAAGCTGTTATGTCTCGACAGTAAAAATTTAGAGTTCAGTTTTGCGAGTTTCATAACCTGTGCAATTTATTATTATATATAGGTACAAAATTGAAAATTAGCATGAATACTTGAGCAATTACTAAGTTGCTTCTCATAATACTAACTATTCTACAATCTGACAATATACAAAACTAGCAGTAAGTAGTAGGCACGCCACCATTATTTTGGAGATGTATGGTTAGCGTGGTCATTTGTGTAACGGGACCGGCCCTAATTTAATTAATGTAGATTTTTAACACATTTGGCACATGCCACTAGAAAGGACGTTAAAACTACAAATTTTTTAATGGTTAATATAATAATAGTAATAATAAACGTTAAGTTCAACGTACAGTTGGTGAATCTTAAAGTCATATGCAATATGCAGGCCTGGGCATCATATTCTTAATCTGTATTGTACAAATTCTCTATATTTCGGGAAAACAAGAAATGCCAAAATTTAAGCACCCACGTCGTTTTTTCTTTGAAAAAATTATATTCTAAAAAAATGAAACACTTTTTGTTTTGTTTTTTATAGCTAAACCGCATTTGGTTAAGAATAATGAATTCGTGGTTACATTTTTTGTCGATGCAAGCAAAATTTCTTGAGATATATTTAATTATTCAAATCGTTTTTGTTTAATGATTGTTCTAAATTAACTTAAGTCAGAAACCTGAAAAAAAACGTATGTTTTAAACTTTGATCTAATAAGGCTTCAGGACTAGCCATTCAATTGATGGAGCATTTGATAGTGACTAACTTTAGAATAAAACCTTGAACATTGAAATCTGCAATCAATTGCTTTGATCAATCAAAATATGCAGCCATTTATAATTTAGTTACAAATTATAGTATATTCTAATACAAATATTTCAGATTTTTTTCTAACAAAATGAATTTGGATTTACAATCCAAAACATCCCATTCATTTATATGTACCGAACCCATATTGTACCGTTACAATGATGTACCGACAGAAATCGGCCACAAAATAGTTGCCAAAACTTTTAATCTGACGAAAATGAATGCAATTAAGTAGCGTTATTTTCTTATTTTTGGTAAATATTAACTGAAATTATAAATATTTAAGCCAATATTTCGACCATTATTTTATATGAAATATTCTGACGATATTTAGTAAATATTTTGCCCAAGCCTGATAATATGTATGTGGTTCGCGTATTAGAAGGAAGTGAACATGGCTTTAGGCGTCAGACTCAGGCCGATTATGCGCTAGAATGACATATTTTGCCTACACCTTTATCGCGTTATGTTTTGCCTTTTCCCAAGCCACAGTTTTATCGACCTAGGTTTACCTTAACGGAGATTCCTTAATAGATAATCCCTAATTAGCCAAATTTTCTATGCGTTTAGCTTTATGGCGGTTGTCCGTAACGGAAAAACAATGATATTAAGATGACGATTTCTACCATTTTACAATTTTATGTTATGGGCAGATGGGTATTTTATCATCAATGCTGCTATAGAAAAAAGTATTGATAACCAGTCAATTACATTTATTAAGTTGGATCATAATGAAGTATATTTGATGAAAACTTTAGCTGTGGCCACCTTGATAAAGTATGTTTTCAACGTAAAATTTGATTTTGGTGAGTTGATTGTTTTTTCTTCAAGAATTAGTAATTAACTAAATGATACCTTAATAAAGTTAAATTTACGTTCACATCGAGTTACAGCGACCATTAAAACCCCTAATTTTATGTTAGTGTGAGTCTTCATTTTTTCGAACCGATGGGTTAATAGTCATTGGAAAATATTACATAGAAGTAAGATAATTTGTAAAATTTCTTAGTTGCTTACGTCCAGATTTGGCTCTACCCAGGTTCCGTTTACCAGTCTTTTCTCGTACGACACTATAAACACAACGTGATATTTGCCTGACGAGTCCTTGTGACAACCAAACCCAACAAAATGAGCAAGTGGATTTGTAACCTATATTTATACCAAAATCCACTATTAGCTTAAAAAACGAGTAGGTGTGGTTTTGAAGCCCGAAATCTGTCTATTTGTTGAACATTCGAACAAAGGTCAGCTGATTTTTAACTAAATACTGACAAAGTGAATAAATCATATTGAGTTACTGTCTCAGAATACTTGTTTTGAAATGAATGATAGTCATCACTCATTTACATGAGAACGCTTAAACACGAAAAAAATCAGGAAAGGCATACTGCTGTTGGTTATGTTTCAGCAATTTCCGTTCCCAATTTTTCAGAAGAAATCAAGCAAAAAATTCGTAATTAAAACTGAAAGTTACGTTTTGCTTTCCTAAAAACACTTTTGTGTATAAATTTTAGAATAGAAATGTTGTAGGTCAAATAAAAAAGAACTGCTTAATGTTGCACAGATTTGGCTAAAGCAAAGAACTGTGCCTCATCAATCGACATTTTTAGTCTTAAAAAGAAATGGTTGAATATGTGAATATTTGAGATATACCACTCCGATAAAATCGACTCCTCCATCCCCCGCGTACTTGGTTTCAAGTAATAAAGGCAAATTATCCAGATTATCTGCTTCGACTGTCATTAGTACTGCACCGTCGTGATCTTGAAAATTAGCAGGGTTGAAAGCTGGCAAATTTTCAGTAGCAGCTGCTTTTGCATAGGATATCGCATATTCAGTAATCTGGATTTCAAAACATGGAAAATTAAATTTGGTTTAGAAATATAATTTATATTTGCTTTATAAATCAGTAGCCAGATGTTTTATGTATGAGAAAGTTTACAAAAAGAGAAATAAAGTTTTACGTTTATAATTATACGTTAGAACAACGTAAATGTCGATTAAAACTTTAAGATATTGGTAGATTAGAATTCTAGTATATTATTCAGGTTAATTAATCAAGTGCTTAGTTTTACATTTCCTTCATTTTAATCATTCATTTATTTCAAACCTACCCGATGTTCGACATAGATTTCAAATACTCCGGCATCGCTCCGTAATTTATCCACGTAGGATAATTTATCTCTATAAAATTTTGAAACAAGCAAGACAAAGCCGAACTTCTCACTTTGTTGATTAGTTTTATAGTTGCAAAAACTTATTCCAATTTTGTGTACTTGTGGATGTTTCAAGAGCTAGAATAAAGTTCAATATACATTTGCTCAATGGTTTGTATTATCAGATTTTATTACATCTAGCATGCTAAATGCCGGTTATATTAACAAATCTCAATGTCGGTTAACAAGCGAGATATTTTATTTATTTGCCGACTTTATAAGCGTGATGTTGATTAGCCTATGTATTTTTGCATTAATGATTGCATTTGAAATTGCATTGCATTGACATTGCATTGCAGGTCCGGCATTTGAAAAAAATTTAGCTGGAAGACCCAGATTTTCAAAAAAAAACAAGGAACGAAATAGAGTAGTTAATTGAGTTCCGTATTAAGACCGGTTTGTTTTGCTAGTAAGTTAATTAAATGTAACTGGCTAAAGTCGATGCACCACTGATTTACGTTTACATTCCTACATCAAGAAACTAGAGTTGTTTTACATGTTAAGTTGTTGTTTGCGTTACCAAATTCAGCTTTCTGTACCAATCCAAGTGTATCATATCTTGTTTTGGAAGAAGTTCTTTTAGCGAGTTTATATATCCGTCATAATCAGGGGTATCGGTAATTGACAGACTTCTCATTTTCTTAAAAACTTCTAGCACTTGTGCTATTCAAAGTGTAGAAATTATCAAATTTATTTAGTCAAAAATTTGTTTTGCTTTTTCAAATTACCGGGACAACCATCACATAATATCTCGTCCTGCATCATTTTTTCCAGAGGTGTAAAATTTCGAAGTTGTCTTAACAAGCAAATCATTATGTAACCCACAGATTCTACATCAGCATTACGACCGATAGCTGTAATAATAAATAAAGTGGATTTGTAAGTTATTAAAGTTACACTTGATGATGCGCAAACGCTCATGCTAAAATTTTGGTAATAAAATATTTTAAAATGGAATAGATACGTTACAATTTACCGCTTGCCCTTGACAATTAAAAGTTTAATCATTTTTCAAAAAAATTGAAATTAAGGCACAAAAAACGGTAAATTCTTTTTAACAATTAGCCGACATCATTGAAGTACGTTTTTTTGAGACATTGCCTACGAATGATAAAATTTTCTAATTTATTATACTTATTTATACTTAATTATTTGTTTTCTTATTTGCTAATGCAATATGCAAATATTTCGCTCACGTTCAAATTGATGCCCTGCTCGGCTTCTAAACTCGACGTTGCCTACATTTCCGGAAACGCCTTCTTTTTCTTTGCCTTCCAAACTGATTGCGAGTCCAAAATCACTAAGAAATAATTTTTCCGGTAACAATTGGTGCGCATTTTTACCAAAAACTTCCGTCAAGATGTTGTCGGGTTTTAAATCACGGTGAAGAAGTTTTTTGCCGTGTACAAACTTCAATTTGTCCAACTAAAAGTTAACAACAAGTAATTCAAGTTCTTGTTTAGATTAATAATGACTTGATTGTAATTGTAGAAGTGAATTATCCTAATACATTACTAATGTGCATGACACTAAAACTGGCGTAATGCCTCATTTATTGTAAAACGTGGCAAAAGCACATTTGTACTTACCAGTTGTATTATTATGTATAGTGTAGTGTCCAAAGAAAACACCATGCCGCATATATTATGCAATTCCTGAATGCTCAACCCAAGCAACTCCATAATCATTACATCAAAGTTGGCCCAAATCCCAGAAGACTCTTGAACGACTTTCGGAATTCCGTCTGCTCATTTTATGACTTATTTATAAGGAAATACATTAATTCATTCTTAAGCTTACCATGATGTTCGGCATTCAGTTTTTTGTAAATTTCAAACTCGCTATGTAAAACTTTTTTCGCTTTATCAACAACTCTCGATTCCTTGTAGAATTAACACTTATAAATTGGTGGTTCTAAATACTAATAGCATAAGAAATAAGAGCAAAACTCACCATTTTTATAACAAATAGTTGATTCGTTAGCACTTCCTTTGCTGTAAAAATTATATTAGAATATATTAGAACACCAACAGAAACCATTAGGTTAAATAGTCCTTTATTTTTTACTAGACTTACTCATACTTGGAAGCGGTGTGCAACTTTGCATTGCCCGAGCCAAGTTGATGTTTGTGATAAAAGTGATAAGAGCTAACTTAAATTTGTATAATATTTATACCATTTTTAATAGTTTAAAACTTTATGTAACGTTATCAATACTAAGTTTTGAAATGTATTTTTTGTATGCTCTTTGACATTTGCCTATAGGCCTGGTCAATGTTTGCCTGTGCTAATGAGTGGGGGAGGGTGGTCTCGGCCTGTTGAGTTGACTAGTGTTTGGTAGGGAAAAGCGAAAAAAAGGTGGACCGGGATTCAATCTCGGCAAAGCAAATGGTAAGGTTGCTCGTTTTACCACCAGACCACCAGTGGGTCTTATACCAAGAGAGGCTCAACCAAGACGCTATTGCTATGCTATCCCACAAGACCGCCCCCAATAACTTCTGGCCCCTCCAGAAGGGAAATTCAAACCACAACGCTTCATCTTAAGAGGGCCTGAATTTAACCTAGAAAATGGGTATTGCTAGCTACAGCCATAGGGGAACACAACAACACAACACTAACCTACACCGGCCAGCTCACGCTCAAACATCATGCTCAGAGCCACCTGGTTCTGTAGAGGACAGGCGAGCTGCGGCTTACTCACACCTTAACTCACGCCTTTAGCGATCCGAAGCATCGCTTCTTGTGTTGGGTAGGGAAAAGAAAAAAAAGGTGGACCGGAGTTCGATCTCGGCAAAGCAAAATGTAAGGTTGCTCGTGTTACCACGAGACCACGATGCCTCTTACACCAAAAGAGGCTAAACCAAAACGCTATTGCTTTGCTATTCCACACTAGGAAGTTTTGAGGTCTGAAGCTAATGGGCATTTTGATGGGCAATGGGCGTGGGGTTGACCACCGAAGAGCCTCTTGCTTAGGCAGGGGCTGAGCACCACCGTACGCATTCCGACCCATGTTCAGCCTCCACGACCGCAACAATCAAGGCCTCCACTCACCACTACCACACCACCACTTTTTTACTGTACTTCTGTGCTGGTGCCGGTATTAGATCTCGGCACCTACCCAAGTTATGACATGGGTCATAACCCCCCGGACTACGGGCCTTGGGCCTTTTTGAAATGTATATAAATACTATTAATTCGATCTGTCCCAACAGCACATGCTAACCCGCAAAGTTTTACCTCTTTTGTTGTTATGAATTTTAATTTCTATACTACTTACCTAACCGAACTACACCGAAGGAGCCGCTTCCCAATACTTTACCAATTTTGAATTTTCGCCCGTTTTTACACTCGTATTCTGTAGACTCCCAATCATCAGGTTTTTTTTTCAATGCACTCGGCAAATCCTAAAATAATGTCATGAACGTAACAATTTGAGCTGTATAATATGAAAGCTCAAATCTTCAAAATTATGACATGACCGTTACACAATTGTTCACAATGATTTAAAAAAAAAAAAATTTAAAAACTTAAACTTTGAAGGAAGTTGTCACACCACTAATATACTTGATAAATAATATGATATTTGAAAATTTAATGCAAGATTACGATGTACAACTTTGTAGTGATCGCAAGTATAGTGTTACACTTCACTCTACCGAAAACAAAGCATAAAAGTACCGAGTATGGCTTTCCGATTATTTTATGGAAAGTGGCAAGGGTTTCATTAACGATTTCAATATTGTCTTGATCCGTTGCATTTTCTTTCCCCGCTTTTTTGCATCCTATTAGTTCAATGCTTCTTGGAATTTTATTCCATATGTTTGAATTCTTTGCATAGTCTTCTGCTGGATAGATCTATGCAATTACTCATCAAATCAAGTATTTCACAACATTACTTTTTTAGAAAAGTTCTTACTGAGCCAGGAAAACTTTTAAAATCATCTAAGACAACAGGGAGGCTATCTGGATCTCTATCCTTATTCAAGCTCTTAATAATTTCGTCCAAAATTTCAGCTGTACAGCTCAGTTGGACCAATAGAAGCACAACGAAGAGTGAAACGTTTGTCATCCTAAGATTCTAAAAAATGTTGATTTGTGAGTCATGTTAGCGATGAAAATTGAGTACTATAGTACTTAGATTAGTTAATATAATATATTATATTAGTATAGTGTCTCTTATAAGATTGCACAATTTATGCTACAAGAGAATAGCTTCTTAGCTATGAAAACCTCAAACTTGTTTCAGCAATAAGTGGGGTTGCATGATTATACGCTTTGGCAGTCAATTACAATAAAAACAAATAAGACGCACTCTTTTAATATACTTTTGCATTTACTATAATACTTTTAAAAAAAGTTCTAGATAAACCTAAAAGCAAAGAAAGTGCTTATGCAAGACGGAAAGTTTAATTTTCAAAATTCAGCTCTAAAAAACTAATAGTGAAGTAATTAATTAAGATACAAGTCAAGTTACCTGTTTAGAAGGCTTTATTTTTGCAAAAGGAGTAGGTAAGTATCTTGTGTGATGTGACGTACCTTGATTCTACAACTGTAAATTTTTTTCTTCAGAATAAATTGGAACAAATTTCGTGGCAACTACAATAAGAACAGCGGAGGTTCTTGTGAAAATTTATGTAGCTTTTATGCTGACGTTTTCTAAAGCTACGTACTTCAAATTCTGTGTCGGCCTAATTTTCCTACAAGTAATTCTCTCGAAGTAGCTAACCAGCGTATGCAGCCTGTTGAAAACTACGTCTTTTGTTGCGATGTTCTGTCTCAACAGAGAGGCTGAGCACCTAGAACCTCCACATTGAAATTTTGCACCGCAAATTCCGTTGTCTGCTAAGAAAAAGTAAACTTATGGGCATAGGTTTTGGGTAACAACTTTGTGGAGTGCTGAATCATTTCCTTGTAGTCCTGCAAGTCCTGTGTTAGTGAAAGTGTACTAAGTTTGGTTAGCTATTTTGAATGGGCTTGTGCCATGTATGGTTACATGGAAATAACGAGCTATCGTTTAGCTAGGAAAGCCCATATTATGAGTTTGAGATTACAAAAACACTAAATCCTATTCACGTGTTAAATTCCCGTGCCATCAAAATTTTCTAAAATGTTATTTATGTTATCTGCTACGGTTACACGAGCAGTACTGATTATGTTCGCATAGCTTGTGAACATAATTGTAGTGCAGCCTAGTTGTCCACAAGGCTATGAATACTTCTTTAATGAAAAAAAGGAGTCAAGACTCAGTTTTAGCTTGAAGAAAAGCGTCAAGGTTGCTTGTATTATCATTTATCACACATAAAAAATGGAAAAAGCCACTAATTTCACTATCCCGCATAGCAATCACCTTTAGATAATACTGGTCAAGGGACGACAACTGGCAAGATATCTCAAAGCTAAATATTTTTAGAATAATTTAAATTTCGATTTATAAGTATTAGAAAACACGGATTGCATTAAGTACTAGGTAATTGACTAACTAAGTTCGAGATAATGTAAAGTCAAGCAAACGTTTGTGAAAGACATTTTGATATTGAACAACAGACTCAGCCAAGACTGTCTTGGAACTTTTTAACAATTTTAACAATTATAGAAATATTGTCAATCAAAAAATTAGGCCAGAAACGTTAAATAATTTGAAAAGAGCGCAACGTATTAATGGTATTGGGAAAACTAGTATCTAACGAGGAAAGTTTCGGTAGATAATTTCTCAGACGCTACTCTCACATTTAGCTTTTTTTGCAAATAGTAAAAAAACAAACAAATTTAATCTAAAACACGGAAAACGGTCATTGGCATAGACCTTTAATCCAATCCGGAAGACAATATATATGTCATTGATATTATTCAAATCAAAATTGGTTGACTTTTGCCAAATTCAAAGTATGTTATTGTTGTGCTAATAACTTTATGTTTTAGGTTAGGTAACAACCGAGAATTAGATATTTGAATATACACATGTTTGAAACAAATGGTTACGGCGACACCTAGAGTACAAAATTTGTGGAACTCTTTTAATCAGTATTTTGCAATTTGTGATGAAATGCAAATTGCAAAAATGCCTACTCAAATTTTCATCAGCATTGCGCTCTAAACTTTAACTACAGAAAGGCATGTACTAAAATGCAGGAATATCAAGTTCAATATGTGCTTAGAGAAGATGAAATGATGTTGTGAAGTGTTGTAGATTGTTTTACTAATCCTGCACACCCCACTCACTCACTTAACGTGTTTCCGAAACACTTTAATGTATTACATCTAAAACTGACTGCAACATAGGGCACCCCACATCGTTTGTTGAAGGCTAGAGTGCGCACTCAAGCCACACAGGCTACCACATTTAGGGAAGTAGTAAATCATTGAAAAACATCTAGAACTGACTGGGCCAATTGCCAATACTGTTCAAAAAACTGCAAATAAAAGCAAAGCGTACACTAGCTCGCCAAAAATTTTGCCCTCACACAATATTTCAATTTCAAATTCAATAGTTCAATTTCGAAATCATTTCTGCTGGTGATTGAGCACTAGTTTTATTAGTAGCGGAAGCGAAGCTGAAAGCTACTTATGTTTTCGTCATGTCTGTCCGTCTGTCTGTCTGTCTGTCTGTCCGAGTACCGCGAT
>VYYI01004063.1:0-11006 GCA_021029175.1 Bilobella aurantiaca
TTTTTTTTTTCGCTGGTGCAGCCCGCCCTTAACTCGCAAAAATTTTGTGAACAAAAATTTTGTGAACTCATTTGGAAAATGAATTCGAAAAGGCGTCATTTAAAAAAATCGTTGTTAATTTTTTTTTTTTGAAAATTGAAACTTTTATGCTTTTAGTCAGCCGTTTCGATTTAAAAAACAAACAATCTTTGTAAAAACAAAAGTGTAATTTCTCAAAATTTTGAAAGTTTTTATTTTGGCTTTGTTCTGCTAGTCAAGGATTAAACCCATGGATGAATCTGAAGAGAATTTAATTTAGTCGGTGAATTTGGAAAAAAAATTTTAACGGCGTTCTAGTTATTCATATTACATACTATTTCGATTTTCAAAACATGTTTGTTTAACTTTGTCTTCCCGATTGTTTCTTAAATTGTTTGTTGTTTTTGTTTTTTGTTTTATCTTTTTATCTAAACATTTTAAAGATTTTTTAAGTAATATTGAGTTGTCTTTGAGCTGAAGCAGTGAAGGAGTCAAATTGCAGTTGCTAATTTTCAAATTGAGATCATAAATGATGGTGATTGTGATGATTATAGTTTGAGTGGAATTTGCAGAGTTGATGGTTGTGGAAGTGGAGTGATATTTGAGACGGCGCATGACTCTATTTGAATGAGAATTTTTTTTTACTGCAGCGCAGGACTCTCATTCAATGGGAATTTTTTACTGCCCCGTCCATTGTTGAAGAGAGAATAATTAAATTCCGTTCTCCTTCCCGGGAGTTTTTTTTAATGTTCCTTTAATTGTGATTGTAATTGGGTTAGTTGCAGCAGCAAAGGCAATAATCAAAAACGAGAAATCACGATCTCGAGATCTCAAACTTATATTTTACAAGTTAGCAAAAGGCACAACATTAAGGAAAAAAGTGCACAGTGGGCTGGATTTAACAGAAAATTGGCCTAATTGCAATTAGATTTACGATGTAAACGAGAGATGAAAAAAAAAATGGTCCTCGAGTTGTCGTTCGTAATAGTCGTGATTCCTGTGTTGTGGGATATTTTTGAAATTGGAAAGTCTTTGAGTTTTTGAAATTACTTTTTTAAACTTAATTTACGATTTTTCTTAATTGGCTTTTCGAAAATATAATTTTTCAATTTTCTAAATTGCCTTTTTGTGAAGTGAGGTGAGATGATCCAATTAAGGACGAAGTGGGGAGGGTGGAAAGGTGTCAATTAGGGGCCTCATTTCACGTGTGAATTTTTTTTTAAAGTGCCAAGCGCTTTTGTGCCTCTTGACATTTCCGTGGGATGCTGAGAAAGCTTTTTCGAATTATAGAGGTTATTTCACTTTACTTTTCAAATTTTCAAAAAAAAAGTTTCAAATTTTCCTTTAAGAAAATGAAAGAGTGAGATTTGTAAGCTTTTTTGAAATTTTAAAGCTTCTTGGATATACAGATAAAGTTTTTTTTTGTGGATTTTAAAGTTTTTTTTTTAATTCTCAAGCTTTTTGGGATGTTTTAACTTTTGATTTTTGAAATTTTTAAGCTTTTTTTTTAAGCCTTTTTGGGGAAATATTTATTTTAAACTTGGGTCATATTTCATTTATAACAATTTCCCGATTTCCAAGTTTTCCGAGCAAAGCTGGAAAATTTTCGGAAGGAATTTCCGGCGGGGCGGGGTTCGTATGTGGACGTAGGTGGACGTATACGGTCGTAGATGGCCGTGGAGGGGCGCTGAGAGGCGTAGGGAAGCGTCGCTGGCTGTACCTGGTCGCTGAGCAGCGCTGATCGCTGCTTGTGACTCTATGATCACAAAAGAAACTCTCTCTCGTCACCTCTCTAAAGTCTCTATGACTTACCGATGACCCGTGATGACCAGCTGATGACCCGCCAATGACCCGCCGATGACCTAGAGTGACTCGCTGATGACCTAAAGGGCCTATGACTCCTAAAATGCCCAAATAAATAAATGCTCTACGGAGCTAAATCAAACTGTGTCTTCTTTATTTGACGGTTGGACAACAGACAGAAAGTCTGTCAATCTTAAGACTAGGGAGGGTGGGGGGTGGGGTGGTGGCGGGAGGACAGGTGCCTTCAGGGCTCATCCGCTTCAAATTTTGAATAAAAATCGAGTTAAAAATTGAAATTATGATTTTTTTTTTTTCATTTTGTGAAAATTTTGTTCTTCCTAATTTGTAAAGGGAATAATTATTCGCCTGTAAATCGGTAAATGCTTGGCCCCTGGCTGATTTTCTCTCCTATTTTATGGTTCATTGTTGTGAAATGGATTCGAGTCCTGCTCCGCCTCCGTTGGTGGCATGTTTTAAATTAACGTTCCAAGGGCTACGCCCCTTTACTCCAATTTCCTTTCTAGCCCCCCATTGTTCTTCCAACTGGTCATCAACCCTTAAATGGAAAGGGGACCTGGGCCCTTAAATCCAATTAATTAGGAGAGATGCTTAGAACTAAAGAGATTTTCTGTAACTAGGAAGATTTTTAGAACTATGTGATTTTTGGAAACAGAGATTTTCTATAACAAGGAAGATTTTTAGAACTATGTGATTTTTGGAAACAGAGATTTTCTATAACTAGGACGATTTTTAGAACTATGTGATTTTTGGAAACTAAAGACATTTTTTAGAAATGAGGTTGGATCGTAAAAGCATAGTTTTCAAAACGAGAGGAATTTTTGAAAAAATCTTTGAAACGTCTCAATTAGCATATGAAGAGAGTGGATTTTTGAAAAGGATGCGACGTCTTAATGAGGATCCAATTATCTCACCTTTTGTTAGTCAGGTGTCAAGTGGAGGAAATGATAAGGGGACTCACCTGAGCCTAATTGCCTCTTAACGACGCCTCATTGTCTCTCTCTAATTATTTGAACAATTTTTTAAATTAAGACGTTTAAAACAAGAAGAGAACAGTTTAAAAAGAGCTTTTGTTTAAGGCTTTTGTACGTTTTTGTGCACCGTGACCTTCTGACCTCTGATTTTACATTTGAAAAGAAATAGCTGAACGCTGATTGGTTGCTGGAAAATCCCTGAAAGCTGATTGGTTGTTGAAAAGTCCCTGTTTGTTGACTTTTGTTCTAAATGCGGATCCGAGGGAACTTGAAAGTGAAGTTTGACAGTGACGACGTCCTGGAAGTGACAGTCACTTCCGTCAAGAGTGGACATAGTAGGCGTTGGTACATGTGCTCTCGTAAGGAGACGAGCAATTAATTATATAATTAACTTTAATTAACTTTAATTGGAGTTAAAAATGCAACAATGCAGTGAAACACTGTTAAAAAAATCGACTCAATCGTTCTGTCTTTTTGGAGTGATTGAATAGGAAGCTTTTTTTTTTTACAAAGTAGACTGTTGGAGGGGTTGTTTGATGCTTTGCGTGTTTAGAAAACATGTTCGAAAAGTCTGATTTTTTAAAAAATCGAAGTGATTTTTCTGTTAGACAAAACAAACTAATCCATAATCCCATTTTCTAAATCGCTGATTTTTTTTTTGTTTACTTTCAGGCAAAACGAACTGTGCAGCGTGCACGAAGAAGTGCTCCGGAGATGTTCTCAGAGTTCAAGAAAAGTTCTTTCATATTGCTTGCTTCAAATGCAAAAGTAAGATTTTCAAAAAGCTCATTTTCTAAAAAAAAAAACTTTTTTTTAAATCTGGTAGCATTATTTTTAAGTTAAAATGCATCATGTGTTTCATGCATTTTGTGGTTTGAACATAATTTGTTTCATGCATCATACATTTGTTCATTTCTTTCTAGTATTATGTGTCTCATGCATCATGTTGTTCTACTATGTGTTTCATGCATCATGTGTCTCTTGCATTATGTGGTCCATACATCATGTTGCTTTACTATAATTTTGTCCATGCATCAATGTTGTTCTTTTAGTATCGTTTCATGCATCATGTTCGCTCATGTATAATGTGGACCATGCATCATGTTTGTTCATGTATAATGTGGACCATGCATCATGTTGTTTATGTTAACATATGTTTTGCAGTCTGTTCAGCGTCGCTGGCTCAAGGTGGGTTTTTCCTTCACGAAGGGTCCTACTACTGCACCGCTGACTACCAGAAGCGATGGGGGACGCTGTGCGGTGCCTGTGTGAAGTACGTTGAGGGGGAGGTTGTCACGGCGCTTGGAAGTACCTACCATCAGAACTGCTTCACGTGCGCACGGTGTCGAAAACCGTTCCCGACGGGGACGAAGGTCACGGTGTCCGGGAGCGAAATACTCTGTCAGTCTTGCATCAAGTGTCAGGGCGGTGAAACGAGTCAGGTGCAGACGCCCTCCTCTCCTCACACTGTACTCGACAATGCTCGTAAGAAAAGCTGTATTTTGAATTTTCAAACACGGTTTTCTAAAAATTTTGAAAGCAAGCATTTACTCTTTTTTCAAAATTCGACAGCATGTCACGGCTGTAAAGAGGAGTTGCGAGACGCTCAGGCCCTGGTGGCTCTGGACAAGCAGTGGCATGTCTGGTGTTTCAAATGCAAGGCCTGTGACGCTGTTCTCCATGGAGAGTACATGGGGAAGTAAGTTGACCTTTGACCTTAGAGTTCAGTGACCTTTGACCTTTTGAGACCTTGTTTGCTAACGATGACCTTGAAATTCCAGGGATGGTGTACCATACTGTGAGAAGGACTACCAAAAACTGTTCGGTGTACGATGCGCTTACTGTAACCGCTACATTTCTGGGAAAGTATTGCAGGTGATTTTTTTTAATTTGATTTTTTAAACAACGTTTTTTAAAAAAAAATTCTTAGACGCCAACAATCTTAAAGTTTTGAATTAAGTTGGTCAATTTTTTGAAATAAAGATTTGAACGTTCCTAGTATGCTTGAAGCTGATATTTTTTTTTTAATTTTGTCCTTGGAATCTTTCTTTTAAAAAGTTTAGAAAACGTTTGTCTAAAAAAAAAAGAGCATTTGTTTTGAAAAAATAAACGATTTTTTTTAAAATAAAAAGTTCGTTTTTTTAAACAGGCCGGAGAGAACCACCACTTCCACCCCACTTGTGCCCGGTGCACCAAGTGCGGCGACCCTTTTGGTGACGGTGAAGAGATGTACTTGCAGGGCACGGCGATTTGGCATCCACGGTGCGGACCAGGCCCCAATGAGAACGGCACCGTGCTCAACGGTCTCATCGAAAACGGTCATCCCGTCGGTACTGGAGAGGAGCGGCCCGACTCTAAATTGGACCATAGCTGCTCCGCCTCTGAGACACAGGTGACCTTTGACCTTTTGACCTTTAAAGGTCAAGTTTTCAGTTATTTTACCCCTAACTCGTTTTTGTTTGACGTTTTGTTACACGGTTTTTATTTTATTTTTATTTTTTTTTTCATTTTTCCTTTAGTTTTCATTTCGTTCCCGAACGCCCAGCCTTAACGGCTCCTCCTACAGTCCATTTAACAGCTTGAATCGAAAGGTTTGTTGTGTTGGCTTTTTTTACTTACTTAATTATGAGTTAATTATCAAGTTAATTAAGTTAAGTGCTAAATAATTAATTGTGAATTAGTACTCGGGGTATCGGACGAGCAGCCCGGGACTCGTTCTGCGCGAGTACAAGCCCCACCCCTTCTCCGACGACATCACCAAAATCTGCACCTACAGCTACTTGACGGCCGAGCCGTCACAAGGGTACTTGCGCAAGCCGATTGACCCTTACGACAAGCCGCCAACGTCACCACACTTCCATCGTCCTCCAGGGAAAGGTATTCTAAAAAGGAGATTTTGTAAATTTAAAAAAAAAACTTGTTTTTTTTTTTAAATTTTTTGAAAAAACTGAAATTATGAATTTTCCTTATCGGCTCCAGGGAGCGCTTCCAGAGGGAAAATCCACATCCCCAAGACCCACTCGAAGAGCGGCATGAAGTCCATGATTGAGCACATTCAATGTGAAACGGCTCGGCCGAAGTCGCCACACATGAATAACGAGGAGCCAATTGAATTGGCGCATTTTCCGGGTGCCAAGCCGCCGAAACCTGACGAGAAGCCGAAGATTGAGCGAGATGACTTCCCGGCTCCGCCATATCCGTACACCGACCCAGGTACGCTGCTGATTGGTTGAATTCTGAAGAGAACGCTTCTGATTGGTTGAATTCTGAAAAGAAGGCTTCTGGTTGGTTGAATTCTGAAAAGAAGGCTGCTGATTGGTTGAATTCTGAAAAGAAGGCTTCTGATTGGTTGAATTCTGAAAAGAACGCTTCTGATTGCATGAATCCTAAAAAATGCTTTTGATTGGCCGAATTCTGATTTCTGATTGGTTGAACTCTGAAACACGCTTTCCTGATTGATTGGCCGAATTTGAAAAAATTAAAATTTGAAACAAAATCAATTTTTTGAAAAAATTATGATTTTCAAAATTTTAGAAAGAAGAAAGCGGTGGTCAGACTCGTATAAGGGTGTTTCTGCTTCTGAGGATGAGGACGAAGTGGACACGGTTTTCAAGCCGGAGGATGATCCAAAGCTGAAGGTAAAGTTGAATCGCTGAAATTCCAGCGATTTAGTTGGATGAAGCTAATTAAATTACTGGTTAAAGTTAATTACAATTAAGTTTAATTGTTAATGGAACCAGAAAGAGGAGGAGGAGCTAAGCAAAATTGCGACCGGAATCGGAAAAGTCTTTCTCCAGAACGTCAAGGAGCGTGAGAAGATGAAGGCGTGGAAATTGAACCATCTGGATCCGCGCAGCGCTTCGCGGATACCCTTCAGCGGCCAAGGAGCCGACGCTGCGCCTCCGCTACGAGTCTCCGCACAACGCTTGTAAGTCACGTGATTCGGCACTGGAGCCAATCAGAACCACTCCTTTTGCAATGCACTGCCAATCAAAATGCAGCGCAAAGCACTTGCAGCGACAGCTTTTGCACCAATTAACGAATCAGCGCAGGCTTTGGGAGTAATGTAAAAGATGATCGGTTGATGCTGGAGCTTTAGGCTGCTGGGCGGGGGAAGTGGGAGGAGTTAAAAATACTGGCGGATACTTGCTCAAGCACATTTTAGGGGGCGGGGCTAAAATTCAATTAACCCAATACTAACCAATTGCTTATACTAGCCCCCTCTAGGAACTTGGACCATCCGAGACCGTGGGAGGAGGACGAGCTGGACCGCGGGTCGAGTTACCGGAGTTCCGTCGGACGGTCCGTTGGAACCATTCCAGCCTACAACGGTAAGCGCTGTTTGAACAAAAAAAAAGGGGCTGGAACGAGATCCATGTTCGAAATTTTTAGAACAAATCGCTTGAGAACGCTTTTTATACTGCATTGTGGGTGGGTGGGATTGTAATTTGTTTCGTAGAATGTGTAAACGCATGTTTTGAAGGCTTAAAAACACATTTTCACGACTTTTTTTTTCATACTTTCCAAAATTGAAAAAACTCAAATTTTTATTTCTAATGCTCATCCACATTTTTGTTTTAATTGCATTTTTGCATTCCGTTTTCATGTTTTCCGAAATTTTGAAAAAAAAAACATCAAAATTTTTTAACGGCAGTGAAGCGATTTTAATATCTTATCCAAAACAGCAGTAATTTGTGGCGTTTGAAAACTTTTTTTTTAGAAATTAAACAAATTGAAACAAAATTGTTTAAACAAAAAATCAGTTGTTTAAAAATGTCCAAGCCGCTTTCCTTATTTCGTTTTCAGGTTTGTTTTATATGCTTAAGCTTCTTTTACTACTTTTGTTTTCCAGCTTTGTTTGCTTTGATACTGAAATCTAGCAAGAGGATGCCGGGCGTGATTTGTTGTGTTAAACAATTAGCGCTTCCAGTGCCAGGTAGCTTTTAGAACAACTTGGGGTCAACTGATTGTGCATGGGGTTTGTGACGGATGGTGCCCAACTGTGTTGTACCAACGCTTAAAATGTGCCCAACTGTGCTAAAAACGCTTTACATTTTGTCCATTTTGAAAATCGCTTTTTGCCTGACGCATGCGCTCCACTTCTGCTTTTCAAAAAAAATCGCTTATTTTTTCTAGTGTGATTTTTGTGAATTTTTGGACTAACATTTGTTTATTGTTTGTTTTTTGCATGTGCCCCTCCCTTAATTAACTAATTAACTGTCCACTTAACCCTAATTAACCAATTATCACCGTCGTTAAGTGGTCTCCTCTCTGCGCACAGTGCCCAAGCCTGGCTACGGACTCAAGGCAGCCACCCTTCCCGCAGCGGGACGTAATGGGGGCCCTGCAGGGATGGCTGTGAGTTTTGATTTTTGTTTTGTAGTTAGCCCTTAATTGTTTAGTTAATTAGGTTCTTAGTTAACTAATTAGCTTTGATTATTTTAACTAATTGAGTTAAATATTTACTTTGCGTTTACGGTTTGTAGAACTAGCGTTTTTTTTTTGATGTTTTAATGGTGACGGAAAGAGCATGGCTTGAGTGTTCCGCTCCATTTTTTTTTGTTTTAGAATTTGGTGTGTTTTAGAACAGATTTTTTAAAACCTTTATTATTTTTGTTGCCGCGCACGCTAACACCACATGTTGAAAAATGGAGATGTGTTGAAGTAATGAAGAAGAGTTAAAGTTAATTGTTCAGTTAAAGTTAATTGGTTAATTAACTTTTGCGTTAATTGTTGAGATTAACGTTTAATTGATTGGAATGTTTCTTGACTTCAGTTGTAAGTTCTTTGCGTCAGGCTCCGAAGCCTGGTTATACGCTGGCTCCTCGGTCGCATACATTCAGCAGTGTCGGAGGTACCTCAAGCCAAGCTGCTCTTACCGTAAGAAATCGACGCGCGTCAAATAATAGTGTCGTAGTAGAAACAAAAAAAAACGCACGGTATATTTTAAAAGTTTAGAAAAAGGCGGTCCAAAATAGAGTTAGTGGAACAGTGGTAGTTTTTAAGGTTCAAATTAGTGTATTTGCTAGGCAGATTTTGAATACAAAACATTTAGCTTTTTGAATTCTAAAACTAGCAAAAAATAGGGATTATAAAGCACAAATGAATTAAAATTTCGAAAAAAAAAATTCAAATTCCTGTTGTGTTTTTTTTAATTTTTGAAAATTAATTTGTACTTTTGAAATTGAAGGCTGACTATCCCTTTGGAGCCTTGGGAGAAAAGACGCATAGCACAGAATTTAGCAGTGCTCGATCCGACAGTAAGCGAAAAACCCTTGCAATTTGTAACAGAGAAAAGTACAGAGCCATTCTTAAATACAGTTTTGACCTGGAAAAAATGTAGTCTCATTTTCATAAAAGCGTAATTTTAAAAGTCTTAAAATCTTTTTTTTTATTTGATTACAAATAAACTTGTGTTTGCGTTCACAAGCAGAATTTGAAAAATGCTCTGTATTTTTCAACGTGAGAAAATTCTATTCTAAAAATTTATTTTTGAAAAAATAGTTTCAACTGGATCAATTACCGAGGCGGATAGGCACGCACTGGTAAGTTTCTAACATTTTTTTATTTGCGTAGGTGGGTACTTGAAAATGCGTCAGGTGGGTACTTAAGTTGATCGGAATTTTCTATTTGTAGGGATTTCAGGCCGACATCCGACCAGCAACGACATATGCCGTTTCCGGTGGGTTTCGGTACCCTTCGGCAAGTCCCCACCTTCGAAGGTCCCTTCCCAATATGACTCCAGTGCTCTCGACGGAGCCCTTGAAAGTGTACCCTTACCATCTACTCCTCACGAGCAACTACCGTCTTCCGGCCGATGCGGACAGAAATAACCTCGAGGTACTTACAAATTATGCAAATTAGGTGGCGATACGCAAACTACGTCAATCAATTAAAAAAAAATGCAACTTCCGCATGCCTAAATAGTTAAATCACAATTTAACTTAACTAGAAATTTAAGCTTAAAAATTTAGTTTTAACTTTTAGGTTAATTTGCATAGTTGAGCGTGGGTAGTAACCTAGATTTTGTTTTTGTTTTAGCGTCATTTGAATGATGCTGAATTCGAGGGAATTTTCCATATGAGTCGAGCAGAGTTCTATCGCCTTCCGGGATGGAGGCGGAACGAAATCAAGAGGCGGGCCAGACTTTTCTAAAAAAAACCGTTTTCAAAAAGTTTTTTTTTTTGAAAATTTTCAAACAAGCTTTTGTTTGATTTTTGGAAAATGTTTGTGGAAGGATATAAGTCACAATTTGGAAGTGAGATGGAGCAATTGGCAGAAATTTGAGAAGAAAATCGAGAAATGGAGAAAATTATGCAAATCACCAGTGAAGACCAGAACCAGTGTAAATGAAAAATTTTATGGAAAACAGAAAATTTGTAAAAAAAAACCAAAATTCCAGAATTTTTTTTTTTTTTAGTTTTTAGATTAAGGAAACAGACGCTAGTTTTAGTTCAAAAAGTAATATTTAGTGGTGTTCTAGAAAAAAAAAAAGTCCAGTTTTGTTTTAAAATTTTATTTCATTTTGTTCGAAATTGTCACCTGTGTAAAACATCTAATCAAGTTTTAAAAAAAGTCAGAAAATCTCCGAAATTTTTTCCTTAATTGACACAAATCTGGTTTTAATTTCGAGCTAGTCTAAATTTTTAAGAAAAAAAAATTAAGGAGGGGCCTTAAAACAGCAGAAAAGCTAGGCAAAATTTTTGAAATTTTTTTAGTTAATTTAAGGTATGAGAAAATTTTAAGTCAAAATTTTAAAAGTACATTTTAAAAAGCTTTTTAGTGGAAATTTTTAACTTTTAATTTTTAAGTTTAAGAAAAATTTTTACATTTCAAATCTTCCTTCTTAAAAAAAACGTTTTTTTTTCTCAAAAGAGCTTTCTAACAAAACAGGGGGTGTAACTCGTAAAGAGAAGGATATACAGTGCATTTCTAAAATTCCTTCTCCTCTTTCAAACGCCTCTATTTCACGTGTACACAAACTCAGGGATCTTTTTGACGCTTTTTCTTCTTCATTTTTCTTCACTGTTATAAAAACTGTGAGAAAGTTACAGTAACTGAAATCTAAAAAGCCTAATTATTTAAGTTTTTTTTTCATTCGAGCCTAATTTAGAATACGCTCCGGATGTGTGGGAAGAATGTAAAATATTGGGGCTAATTAATTATGATTTTGTATCTCTTTTGCTAATCTCC
>VYYI01004064.1:0-11002 GCA_021029175.1 Bilobella aurantiaca
TAAAAATCCTGCGCAGCATACCAAGCATTATAAATGGAACAGCAAGGTTGATTCCAATACAAGCGACGCCAACGTAGCACAAAAATCCAAATCCAGCCAAACTGCCGAGCGTTGCGACGAAAATTCCAAACATGGCCACCCACGGTTTCGCTTTGACCCAGTCCCGGCTCAGGGCGGTGCTCACCGTGAAGCAGCACATCAAAAAAATTGTGACAGAGAAATAGGGGAGGACTTTAAGAGTATTGTTTTCCTGTTCAGCGATCATGGAGTAGTAGGTAAGTTGATAGACATTGATGTACTTCCAATTGTCTACCATCCCCTCAAGGGCCTCTATGACCCCTTTTTCCCATAACCTGCCCTTTTCATCATCTTCTTCAGTTTCAAATTTAACAAAATAATTAATGTTCATGGCTTCTGCGCTCAGGAGGGTCAAGTTATCGTCAGAAATATTCAGCCCCGAGAAATACAGGTCCAGCACATGCGTATTGTACGTTTCCGGATTGACCATAACTGGGTAAGCGAGTCGCAGTGAGCCGTTTTCGATTCTGTCCATGACTTGACCTAGGTCAATATGATCGTTTTCCCAGCAGTTGTCCATGACCTTGGCGCAGAGGGTGCTGTAGTTGTAGGAAACACCTTCGTAGGATGCTTGGACATTGTGCATTATACTGTCAAGTTCCGCAATTTCCTTCCAAATTCCGGTTCGAAAAATACTTCCTTCGTCCTTGACAGTGACGATCATTCTAATGGTACAATAACAAGTTAATCAAAACAGGAGTAAACATAAATATGCATCATTTCTTGAATCACGCTAAAAAAAGCTGTAACACGGAACGTTTTTTTTGTATGAAAACATCCCTAACTCAATTTTATTAGATTTTATTAATCTACCACTTTAATAAAAGCACAATTCAATGCCCTAAAAGAGCCATGAGAAAAAATCCAAAATTTCGATTTAATACATTTTCTCATGAATAACAGATAACAGAATGAAATTATTAATGGACAAGCTTTTGTTTTCCTAACCTTGAATTAGTTGTCGAATTATAAAGCAATTATTTCACAGCTAATTTTTTTTTCTTCAATGACTCCTTACTAATAGACCTGCTACTGTTCCAACAAAATTTTGGTGTGCAAAACGTAAAAAGCAAAAATTGAGCAATTATTGAAGGAAATAGCATCTAGTTTCTTAAAAATGTTGAAATTTTGGACAATCAGGGCAAAAGTTTGTTTAGTTTTTAAAATTAAAATTATAAATGGTTTATCTAAAATTATTTCTTCAAAAATATTTCCAACCCAAAATTTCGTGTTTTTTTTAATAATGACTTGCTTCTTTTTTTGAAAATGATGATGCTATATTAAAAAAAATTAGCTTACCTTGCTAGACGACCTATGTTTGCAATTCTAGAGGGAGAAAATGCTCCAGAATAATTCGATGGAAAGTATTTGGTAATTTGCGCTTTCTCATAGACGCTTCTGCCCTTGGTATTACTAAAGAGACGCTGCACATCGCTGTCATAGTTCAACTGGAGCAGCCCCGTTGTCAGCGTCAGAGCGACAATAATTGACCCTATAATGAAGTATTTCGGGTAAACGGCCACGGTGTGGCCCAATTTTCGAAATCCATTCGACAGCGCTCTGTCAACCAGCCCCATTTTCTCCCGATTTTACCGAAAAAACTTGAAAATTTTAGGAACCACTTAGCCCCGACGCTTTATAAATTCCGTATGAGGAACTCCTGGCCCTTACTCACAGCGTGACTCGTGATTCGTGGAAAATGTCCAGAAGTGAATAATCCCAGGGCAGTTTGACTAATTTTGTTGAAATTGAGGCAAACTAGTTTGTTGACCACCTTCCAGCCGCCGCTTGTGCCTATATCCAGCGCTATAGCAGGCCTTCCAGAAACTTTTAGAGGAAAGAGCCTCAACTTCGTAATTGTTGAGCAATTAATTGTACTGAGGGTGAAGGCATTCCGCGTACTGCTTGGCTACAAAAGGCGTACAAAGGCGAACAAAAAGGTGTTTGTTGAGGAGTTGCATGAGGGAACCAGTTTTTCCTTAAACAATTCGTTGTAGGCCTCTTGCGTCGTTCTTCGTTAAGTTGCAACGATTTTGGGCAGTTCTGTCACTCCTGAAGATTATGAAAGGGAAACGTTCTTCTTTGCCAATCAAGCAGCAGAGTCCTCGACAAAACAATAACAATATTGTTAATCAATTGCTCAATTCCAATCGCCACCAGGAGCTAAAGCAGGGACGTGCTGAGAATGCAAATGCGTTGAATGCTTGGTGGAGCGGGGAGGAGCGATGCGCCGCCGTGGTCGTGACAGGCGTGTCCACCACCTATGTCAAGATCTAATGTCAAGCCCAATGACCCAGAGACAATATGAAAGGTCAACTGTTTCCGCTTTCCCAACTTCCCAAGTGTCAAGGTAAAGGGTTGGCGTTGAGAAGTAATAATAAAAGACCGTTGAAACCGTGGAAAAAGAAAACTGAGAATCATAATAGCAAAGATCTAGAAATGCGTTTCAAAAACAAAACATATCGATTTCGTGTTCCCCAACTGAGAAAATTTTCCAAAATGCGTAAATTATCGGTGCCAATTAATTCTGGACGAAATTCTCGGTATATCGATGTTGAGGTGATAGAATAGCGAAAGATGAGAAATATCCGAAATCGATATTTTTGCTATACAGGCTTGAAGAGTGCAAATTTTAAATGAGAATTTTTAATTTATACAATTTTTTAATTTTTTAAAATTTTAAATTTTAAAATTTGGTTGGAGGAAGTAATTCAAAATCATTCCAAAAAGTACTCTCTCTTTCTTGCTGTAAAATCATGCAAAAAGTGAGTTAACTAATAACGAGTTACGGTTTTATGACAAATGAATGACTACACTAATTTTGGTCCTAAATATACCGTGAGCGTCAGCAGAAACTGAGCAGTCGAAACTAAATAATATTAATTATTGTAAAACTTTCTTTCGACAGAATTCCAAGTATTTCCAGGTACGCGTGTGAATTTGTTGCAACTGCATCTTGAATTTATGATGTTATTTTCACCCCGTAAACGCAAGTCTTTCCCACGAGAAATTCTTTCACAAACTTTTGAAGTATCCCAGGTTCTGATGGCGCTCACTGTACATTTTTCTTATAAAGGGAAATCACTGACGTAAAATAAGAATAAACAAGGAAAAATAACCTTAATTGCTTTTAAGAAACGATTTAAAGGCAAAAACACATAAGAGGAAAATAAAGTCGGCTTTTGTTTTGACACTCATTCATGCATCATAGTGGTAGACGCTTTTCAGCATGCAAAGTTGCTCTTTCGCATGACGCAAATTTTTAGCGTAACCAAATCCTCAATTTGTGTAACATGATTTCAATGAGAGGTTTATGAAACCGATGCTGGGGCCAGACCACGTGACTTAAAAATACGTTTCTAATTACTGTTTTTTTCCTGTCAATCTAATCACTACTCTTAATCATTCTAATTAATTTTTCCCTTGACCTAAAGATCATTCTGATTTGTTCTCACGGATTTTGACACATCGCATTTACGCCATCCAAAGTCATTGAGACGTGCTCGACTCGAATTAGACTTTTAGCAAATAGAAAAGCTATAATTATGCTCACGCGCACAGCAAAAAATCATTTTCAACTTGATATTCACACGCAACACGCGTCAAAACGTTTTTTACGTTATCGAGAAATTGGGTAGCACGAACAATACCTCCAACAATTACCCAAATCCCTTGCTCATGACCATTGCATTTGCATAACAATTAACAATGTAAAATCATCTCTAATCGGATCTCCATCACATTCACTTGTCAAAAAGAAAATCCCTGTGTCACCCTTGCCCAATTTCTAAAAATAACCACTTAACAAAAGCAAATCAAAAACTTAAAAATAAACTGGAAAAAAATTCTAAAACTCAAAAAAAGAGAGGTAAGAACGTGGCTCAAAATATGGCATCAGTGTTCGTCATATTGATACCCTTAAATATTGCATCTTTATTATTAAGTCTGCGATAAAAATCATTCATTATAAATCATTATTATGCATCAAAACTAGAAGCAAATGTAAAAAATCAGGCAATGTCATTAATCGTGTAAAACTGGAAAGATGCGCAAAAACGTAAAACAGGAGGACGAAAGAGGCAAGATTGGGGTTTTTGTTCTGAAGCGTTTTTGTAGAGATTCCTTTGAGATTCCTTTTGATCTGCCGACCGTCATGCCTGTCACAAAAATCGCTGCAAGCGTGATTTTTCGCTGGTAACTTCTGCTGTTTAGGAGTCTTGACTCAGTACGAGGGACGCTTCTGGGTCGATCGCTCCAGAATTATTTAAATGCGATTTTGAGGGGAGGAGAAACGGCCGAGCCGTTAGCGTTTCGTCCTTCATCACGGACGGTTTCCGAAGTTTCAGGACTTCTAGGACACGTTTTCTCCAAATCAAGACCAAGAACATGAAAACGCCCTAAAATTGTATAATTTAATATTTTTAAGCTTTAATATTTTTAAGATTTCTGGTTTTCTAGATGTCTAGTTCTGGATTTACAAAAAAAGCGTATGCGAAACATAAAACGTTTGTGCGTACCATTGAAAAGTATTAGCAATTCATCCCAACCAAGAATTTCATAAGCAACTTGAAACAATATACAGGGTGTTTACCGAAGGGCGGATAAATTATTTACTAATTCCCTTAGTGACAACAAACTTTACTCGTTTTAATGCCGACATCAGCATTTCTAAAATTTCTAAAAAAAACACAACGGCTAAATTCGAAAACTGGGCAATTAGATCGAATGAAAATTTTTGGAAACTTGTGCGCCGCCAAGATCCATGCACGTTTGGAGACGACCAGGAACTGAGCGACAGACTTTCTGAGTTAGCTGAGGGTTTAGTTTTAGTTTTGAAAATTCGTCTGCAATAAAAAATTGCAACTGGGCCAAATTTTGAGGCCGACGGGCGTAGACTTTGTCCTTGATGTATCCCCACAGGAAAAAATCACATGGTGTCAAATCCGGCGATCTAGGTGGCCATTGAGTCTGGAAAGGTGGTGCTCCACGACCGATCCATTGTCCTGGTATTTCTCGATCCAAGAAGGCACGAACCTTCAGCGCAAAATGAGACGGCGCCCCATCTTGCATGAAGTAGCAATTTTGAAAATTCGGTTGCGATTTGAAATTTGGAATGAAAAATTCATCCAGCATCTTTTCGTAGTTTGTTCCGTTCACCGTGCATGGCTTAAATGCAGGAAAATATTGACCATTCGGAGGTGGACGATGGAAAAAGTACGGTCCAATTATTCCACTAGAAGACATTGCGGCCCAGACGCTTAGACCCGGCGATTTTATGTGTTTTTCCAACTGCAAATTCGGATTTTGGCCTTTACGTCTCCAGTAGACGCAATTATGGCGGTTGACGGTTCCGTCTAATTTGAAAGTCGCTTCGTCCGACCACCATATGCGATCGACGAAAGTAGGGTCGGCGTGGAACTTCTTTACCATCTCGTCCGAATAATCGAACCTGAAAATAAGCACAAAACAATTAATTAATTCCAATGAATGAAAAGTAGTACTGCGTTAATTATGTAACCTGAGCATTGTATCATCCTCGGTGAGTGCTTGCACTAGCCTCGGAACATAAGCCTTGAAGCTGATTTTCTTGAGGATCTTGTAAGTTGAACGTGTGACGTAACCCCAAGTGCTGAGAAATTCGGCGTGACGACAATGACTCTGATTGGTTGTTGGTAACGTAGTTTTGAACAATGGTTGAATTTTGGGCAGTGAGCACAGTTTTATTCCGATAGTACGAACGTTTCCTTACACTCCCAGTCGTTCTAAGTTTAGAAGCGATCCTGCTCACCGTACTTTGCGACGGCGGTGCGGAATTGAAGGGCCAGTTTCGTATGACTTCGTGCTGGTTATGTGTCCTTGAATATTCTTCACAAATCCAGACTCGTTCATGCTGGGGCCTTTCTGGCATCACTAATTGATTGAGTAACTTACTAAATTTAAGCTAGTAAACAGTAAACAATGGACTGAAAATACTGAAGTAATTGAAGTAAAGAGAATGATTTCAATTATTTAATTTTTTGCCGCCTTGGCTAAAAAGCAAACGCCACTAGATGTCGGCACTAATAACAACATCAATGGCAAAAATAAATAATGAATTTATCCGCCCTTCGGTAAACACCCTGTATTACTTAAGAAATTAGCAAAACGTAGTTGAACATTGTTAGAGCTTTTGTAAACTTTTGTATACGTTATGTTCCTTGTGCAATATCAGTTTCATTCTTTCATCTCGTCATTGTAAAAAATACAAAATTTATTTTAGCCTTCTACTCTATTAATTTTGCAATATTACAATACAATCGCTGTAGCATAAAATAAGCGCGTGACAAAGGGGTTAGCAACTTGAGATTGTTTCCTTCTTCTTTCCCATACCTTTCTAGAAAGATGTTGCAGTAGGTTCACCATACCTTGTTTATGAATTTGTAACTCTACTTCGGTGTATAGCTGAGGATTTCCCTTCGATTCGTGCTAGAAATCGTGAATAATGTTATACATATACAGAAGTATAAGTTCAGCAGCGTTTTTGGACGATACTCCAAAAGCTGATGGATTTGTAAGCTCCTGGATCTCCATATTGGCCTTCTCCTGCTTACTGCTTTCACCGTTTCGATTTCAAACTAAAATTTGTTTTGAATAGGAAAATGTAGGCTTGAGGGTGGGTAAATAGGAAAGAAAGGGATCCTCTTGACTGTAAAATCAGCTTACTCAGCAGAGGTAGTACATTCTGGAGGAAAGCTTCATTTCAATTCTATTGAATCGAATAACAAGTGCTTTCACTTACTCCACTTCAAAATCCATGCCATCATCATCCTCCTCTTCATCCTGATTCAAGTCGAAACAACTTACTGTACAAGCACCCTGTGTGTAAATATGCTGATTTCGCCATTCACAAACCTCAAGTGCCTTTTTGACATGCAGAGTGTTATAAGCCTACACAAATAATTTGTAGCCCTGCTAGAGAGTCATAAGCGGAATATACTGTGTACACATTATTGGAGAATTATAATGCAAATTGCTTGAGTCATATTTCCGGTCTACACGCGAGATTTGGATTCCTAACTTCCGACTCCCTCATTTGATTAAAAGCAAAACTTTATTACTGTACATTAATCAAAGTTTTGTTGTAAAAGGAGAGGATAAATTATTTTCTGAAAGTTTAGTTTCACGTAAAAACTGTCGTAAATCTAGCGTTTCTTTTTCTGGTAAAAACCCCTGTCTAAACATAAGCAACCAAGACAGGGCAAAATTGTCTTGAGAAAAGAAAAGTAAGAATGAAATCTTGAAAGTTTAATAATAGAGCTTAGTCCGGAAAATTTCGGAAGGTTTAAAGCCGTATTATCGTAACCGTAACTTACAGACCGTTTAATAATAAGAGAAAACTTCTATTTTAGCATCTTTGAGTATAAAAAACTATATTTTTGTAATGGTAATATTAATAATTTCACTCCAGCAGAAACACAGAGCAGAAAATATGACGAGAATTAGTTTCCTTTTAATATTAAAACTTATATTTATGAAATATTCTTCCTCTAGTAGAAAAAGGAAAAATTGTTGAACGTTGGGGGAAAAAGTGTTGTTAAATTTTGCAATTCTGGACAATCGCATAGGAATCTCAGTAATCGTATTGTAGAAAAAATGTCTCACTATTTCTTTAGTTGAATTTTAAATTCTAAAAACTTTTGTGGAAGAAAAATCATTTCGATTTCACAATTTCAAAGAGAAAATCTTTCATATCCGAATAATGTCAGTCCAATTTAATTTTGAAAGATACACTTTTCAGCGGCAGGAGTCTCTTTCTAGTGTAATTGGATAATGATGGTAGGAGCAGAATTGGATTGCTTTGAATGCAAATGGTGTACTCTAATATTCATGTTAGACCTCTTTAACAAAACTTTCCAAGTCTTCGATAGAATTGGCCATACATACAGAATGCCCTTTATTTTCTCCAAAACTTCCCATTATCCCACACAGAAAATGTTACGCATGCAGTTTCACATTCTCCAGTTTTCCATTCCTTTTCCAAAAGTTCTGGAGAAGCATATTGCTTTATGCCATCCTGAATCCCACTAAACTCATGTCATCGACAAACTCTGATCAAGAGGCCTTTCTTCTTCAACCTAACGAAAATGAATAAGATCGATATTCATCCAGGCTCAGTCAGCTTTCCTTCCCTTTACATCATCCGATTGAAAAAGGTCGGTGTATCTTCAAGGAAAGTGAATCTTTAGCCCCATCATCAGCCGCTTTCCTCTTATGGCTCCTGGCGTTGTCATCGGCTTCCGAAGAAGGGAAAATCTCAACGGATATGCTCTTGGGATTAAAGCTTTCTACAATTTAGTGCATCATTACCTTCTACCACAATTTTCTAAAATAATTCAACTAACATTTATTTAATCTTCTATAAATTTTATTATTAGAACGTCGATCAATAAATTTACTGGAATGGACAGGACATCAGAAATCTAAAGTAATTGTCTAAGTTAAAGACGCTAATTAAAAGCCTTCAATCTTATTGGTTAACCCCAAAATTTTATTTGAAATGAAAAATATTTTTTTCCTTTTCCAGCCCTCAAAATCATGACGTATAAATTTCGCCACATAAAAATTCTTAGCCTAAATAAATTGCAACACTTTTTCAAGATTTGGTGGTGGCAGTCTTTGAGCCATCTGAAAAGTGCCATAGTGCTGCCTCACTTATCTAAATCCAAGACTTGACAACAGTTTGCAGTTTCAGCACATTTCTACTTTCTCCTCATTCAGTGACATCTCAAAGCTCCTTCTTGCTTTCATTCTCTCAATGAATATAAGCCTCCTTTTTATTTCTTACAGGGAAAGCATTTCCAACTTTCTCCAGTCTTAATCCGCCCGTCATGATTTTACTCATTCTTATGGGCTTAGTTTAAATGGGAGAGATTGATGAAGTCCACTTAGCCCCCACTTTGCCAGAATTCTTAATTTACAATTTAAAAAAAATCTGCAATTACTACATCAAGTGACACAGAACGTCTTTTCAAAGGAAATCGATTCAACATTTTTAAAACAACTTAAAATAAAAAAAAGCGTACTAAAAGTGCTGAAAGGAAATAAACTTTCCAACGAGTTCTATTGCTTTCTCAAACGAATCAAAATCCTGCGAACTCATGTACAATGCACGCCTAAACATATCGTAGTAAACTAAATTAATTAGTGACGATTAATGTTTGGCAGTAGATGCAGGGCGTCGGAAAGTGCTTAATTGAATCATTCCTCTTGTATTAAGTAGCGTATTAGCTACTTTATGGGAATGTTCTGTCCGTCCGTCTGGTTGCGCGATAACTCTCGATAACTTTTTTTTTCAAATCTGCTTTCAGCTAAAGGTAGTAGGGGTCAAAGGCTAGACCACGTTCGAAGATTGGTCGTATGGGTCATAACCCTCATTTTGACGACCCCCTTGAATTACCCCCAAATCCGAAAAATCGGTTTGGTCGAATTTTTAATAGTTTTGCATGAAACGAAAAGTTATGATAATTTAAAGGGCTGGAAAATTTGTGCTATAGCGGATTAATTCAGAAAATTAAGGTAATTTTTTCCTACACTTTTGGGACTATTTTGAACAACTTTTCCAAATAAAATTTTTCCCGGAAATGAAAAATGAAATTTTGGGAAATTTTTGAATTTTTCATTTTCCCATGCCAAATGCATAGAAATTTTAAGTTTATTTTTTATCAATTTTGGAAATTTTGTTTTTAAACCTAAACTACAACCTAAACATAAACATATCCCTAACCTAAACATAATCCAAACATAATTTAAACTAATAAATATAATAATTAATTAATGATAATTCAAAAAAATTCCTATGCATTTGGCATGGGAAAATGAAAATTTCAAAAATTTCTCAAAATTTCATTTTTCATTTCCGGAAAAAATTTTGTTTGGAAAAGTTGTTCAAAATAGTCCCAAAAGTGTAGGAAAAAATTACCTTAATTTTCTGAATTAATCCGCTATAACACAATATAGCCAAAGGACTAAAATGAAAATGTACGATGTTACCAATGACCCAGCTGACCCCTGACCCTTTACCCCAAAAGTGCGATGACCCCGAAAATGACCCCCAAAATTGAATTTTCGGATTTTGGAAAAAAATTTTTTGCGTAAAATGAAAAGCTGTGCTAGTACCAATGATCCAGGTGACTCCTGACCCATTCCGCGCAGTGTGTGGCCCTCTAACTGACCCACAAAACCAAAAAACCGGCGTTTTCAGGGTCTTATTTGTCGCGTGTATTTGCATTAGTTCTACGCTACTTACGTTACGTGAGTTTGCAACGGTTTATTTGTAGTGAGAAATATACTAAGGACAAACAGAAGTGCCATAATCAAGTAGGTTATAGTTGTGTTTGTGTAAATAATTTGATGTGCCATATGGCTTTGGCCAGATGCTGTTAATAGTTTACTTGCTTCCTCGAAAGGCCAAGAAAACAAAGTTGGGTTTATGTTGTCCGCAAAAGTGCTTTAGTGTTCATTACTTTCGATTCGATACTAATATAAGCGTTGGCAGAGGTGCTTTTAATACCTCTATATTACTTACTATGTACCTGTTTTAGTTGCAAAATCATACAAATTTAGAATATATTAAAAATGAGTCAATTCTACGTTGTATTTAGTAAATTAAAGTAACAATTATACAGTTTTTATTAACTCAACTTAATATTTCCTCATCACATGATTGAAATATTACAGTGTTTCCCAAGGAAAACGATACACCGTAATAATAGAAACTTTGTTTATGCCAAAATCATGGAGGGAAACAAGGTTTTTTGAGCGTCGTCGCTAGGAGCGACGCCGTTGTTTGCCTTTATAAGGTTATCCAACTCCCATCTCAATACACTACGGGAATTTTGTAAAAGATACGGGACGTTTTGTTTTATTTTTATTTAAAAAAAAACAT
>VYYI01004065.1:0-11001 GCA_021029175.1 Bilobella aurantiaca
AGAATTTTCTGAAGATGATTCATCCTGCTTTGCTTTCCTCCTGTGCCTAATGCGTTTTTTCTTCCTTGAGGAGTTTGAGGCTTCGTTCTTAGCTTCTGACCCACTTTCGAGAGAATGCGCTTCTGTCATTGGTATTTGGATTTGGCCTTCTTGCTCAGTTCCGGCGCCCATCTGAAATGAACTTCCAGTAATTGACACCACCTGGTCCTCTGGTATGTAACCCTCCGCTCTGTTGATAAAACTGGAATTGGTTGAAGTTTTCTGCATTTTTGTATTTCTGGTTACAGTGTCAAAGTTCACAAAACTTGATAACATGTTGCGTTCACGTACACGCTGCGGATCAGTGATTGGGAGGTCGTCTCTTATCCCGATTTTTAATCCTCGAAGATTATGGCACCGTCCAAAAATTAGCTTCTTTTCTTGTGACGAACGAAGTGTCACTTTCACAGTTGAATTACGCATCAGCGTTATGGCAGTTATTTGAACGCTAATTTTAAGTGTTTCCCGGAAAAACAATTTTAATTTTTTCAAGGGGTCTGGGTTTGACTCAAGAATTAAACCGTAAATGATGATAGAGCGTTTCTGTACTTCTTCTCTAGAATTTAGGGCTGAACGAGCAGTAATTCTGTCGAATTCGAATTTTAATTGCAGAAACTCGGATGAAAATTGGTCTTCAAGGTTGTGAATTTGAAGTGTATCTATAACTTTGGCTAAATAGCGTGTCGCTATTTCCATTGTAAACGAATTGTAAGTTGAAAAACTTGGTAACAGGCCTTGTTGAAAAAAATGTGTGATAAGCACAACAGAAGAGAAGAGATCCTCTTTCTTTGACGTCTCAAATCGAACTCACACATTTTAATTGCCTAATTTTATTATTTTAATTTCCATTGTAGTGGCATCCAAAAATCACAACACTTCCTGGCCTATACATATACTCTGTCGGAATTTTGAAACCAGTTGAGTGGATCTTCAATCCGGAAAATACATGTTCCATTGTGAACTTGCGTCTTTTGAGCCTCATATCTGGATTTGGAATCTTTTATGTGATGAATGCAATTATTTCAATTCGATTTCCGGTTAGATAATAAATAAAACAAAAATGCATGATTGGAAAATATCCGATCCAAAAATAGGCATACAAAATAAATTATAAGAACTCCTTTACCAGGACGTGAGCAAGGAA
This sequence comes from Bilobella aurantiaca, assembly GCA_021029175.1. Taxonomy (NCBI): domain Eukaryota; kingdom Metazoa; phylum Arthropoda; class Collembola; order Poduromorpha; family Neanuridae; genus Bilobella; species Bilobella aurantiaca. The sequence goes on from VYYI01004065.1 coordinate 1,184, forward strand.
CGACGAATTTGGGCAACCATTAATTTGGTACTTTTTCCAAACCTCTTCTTCTACTACTTTAAATTTTATACGGAGGCATTATCAACGTGGCTTCTACTGTTGATGCACTACTACTTTCTCAACGGCAGTACAACAACGTCTGCTGTCTATGGTAAAGTGGTAATTACCTAATTAGTAATTTAGGTGAGAAAATTTACATGAGACAATCTGCTTCCTATAGGTACACTTGCAGTAGGAACACGACAAACGAATATTGTTTGGGTGTTCTGGCATTTGGCCCTAACTATTTTACCCTATTTGAACGACGCTTGGAGGATAGTCGTTGACGAATTTGATGTAACAGGCAGTTTTACAAGGCTGAATTTCGATTGGTCAAAACTTAGACCCTTATTTTTGAAGCTGGGCAACCTCTTTATTACAACATTAAGACAAGGGGCACACTACATTGTTTTAGTTGCAGCATTTTGTGCATTTGTAGTTGTGAACAAGGGCATTGTTGTAGGGGATAGGGCAAATCATCATGCATGTCTAAATTTACCGCAATTGGGATACTTCCTATTATATTCTGCAGCATTCTTAATGCCAATTATTATTACTAAAACTAAAGAAACTTGCAGCGTGGTTTATGGAAGGTATAGAATGCTAGCAGCAATTTTACTGCTAGTTTCAGTAGTGATTGTTCACTACAAGACTATGATACATCCCTTTCTAATATCGAACAGTAAGCATTATACCCACTACGTAGCCAATTCCATTTGCATATGGTATCCATCACTGAAATACGCTCTAGTGCCACTTTATATTATAATTGGCTTCTGCATATTTATAGAAATGCAAGCTAATTTTAGCGAAAAAGTTTTGTTTGGCTTCTGCGTTGCGCTGATTGTCGTACCTCAACTTTTACTAGAATTTCGTTATTTTATGCCTCCATATTTGTTTCTGAGGCTTCAGATTCACGCTTTCAAGAGGCGACAACTTGTAGGAGAATTACTTCTTTATCTCTCGGTCAATTATGTGACAATTTATAAATATTTGTACGATTCTTGGGAAACCCCGCTTGGGCCAAAACGAATGATGTGGTAGGCACATTTGTAGGCAGCTCAAAGTAATTCATAAGATAAAATATGTTAAAATATATTAAATAATAATTATTTTCAATGTATTTCAAGAAAATGTATTTAACTAGAAGGAAAATATTTACGGAAGTCTTGATATATGTATAATTTGCTGATCCCTACAAATACATTTTCTATTACTACTAATTTACTATTTTCTTCAAGAGGAATTATTTGGTTAAATTGAAAAGTATGGCCCTGTTTGCTTGTAGGACTGATAAGTGTTAACTAGCCATTGCGGTTAACCAGAAACAATTTAACGAAAAATATTCTGTGGCTGTGTGGAATAAATAATCGATATAATGAAGAAGTATTTTACTAGTTCTAGAATTTCGTTGTTTTTGAACAACGTAGACCTGTTGTGTAGGTTAAACAAATTATAACAAGGGTGTCATTTTAAAATAATCCTTCACAGAAATTAATTGTATTTCTTAACATTAAAACGAATCTAATGGGGATTGAAAAATCTTTAGTTGTTGATTGTGGTAGCTTTCAGATCAGAGCTGGATACTCTGGGGAAACCTCTCCACGTCATGTATTTCCAGCGACAAGTGACGCCGTACCAGAACAGGCTAACTGCCATTACACGGCACTAAATAGCGCTGAAAAGGAAGTAATTCTTCAGCATGTCTTTGAAAATTATTTTAATGGCGAGACAGCAGAATCGGCAATTCTTCTTACTGAGTCGACTACAGAACCAAGGGAAGCTAAAGAAGCGACAGCTGAAGTATGCCTCTTCACTAAAAGTAGAATATTCTTTGATTGTTGCAATCGAGCATGTTTATACATTTTAACATCAATTTTTTAGTTACTGTTTGAGAAATTCGATTTTTCGGCAATATTCATCGCTAACAGAGCAGTACTGTCCCTTCTTCAATCTGGACGCACTACAGGAATAGTCCTGCAATGTGGTCATGGAAGTTCACAAACTGTTCCAATTTTTCAAAGTATGGTAACCAATCACATCTCATGGTTTTAACTGTTACATTTTTCAAAAGTTCAAATTAAATTGTTGGTGCTGCTATTCACGACTCGTTGATGGTGTCACAACGTGCTGGACTTCAACTTACCGAGGCTATGGGAAAGTCCCTGATTCAACGTGGCTATTCCTTTTCTGCTTGACAAAACGAACCAGTTCGACTGGTAAAGGAAAAGCTCTGCTACGTGGCCTATAATGACGATGCAAAACATGATATTTCGACGCTGAGAAGAACTCAGAGGATGCCTGACGGTCAATTTATCACAATTGACAAAGAAAGATTCACGGTTCCAGAAGCACTTTTCAGCTCCAAGGCACAACAAGCGTCGAAAGTTGCTGCCGACGGCAGTTCGGTACAGGAGATAGTCGTGAAGTCAATTTCTTCGTCAAATAGAGAGCTGCATGATGTAAATGACTTATTTTAACATTATAATAGGTTATCCGTGATTTTATTTTAGCAAATTCATGTGTGGGTTAACAACATTTTTACAGTTTGCCTCTTTTTTTCTATTTGGGAGATTCTGAGGTCAAATTTCATCTTACCCACAAAACTAGAAACTACAAATTCAATTCTGTTTCAGAATGCTTATAAATGAACTCTTACACACGGGGTCATACCAAATGTTAGTGTCCAATAGGGGCAGGGGGTCAAAGCTGACCAGTATGGTCAAGAGTATGGCAGTTTCGGAAGCATCATGAGAATTCATGCTAAGAAGCTCATTTTTAGCAAAATACAGCAATGGAAATTTGCTGAAATTTGTAAAATCTCGAAAATACTTAATGCTAAATAGGGTCTAAAACTTTCTGGTAATTTGAATTTAGCTATTTTACGGAAACATAGTACTGAGCGGTGGCTCAACTCAACTTCCAGGATTCGGGGAGAGGCTGGAGGAAGAAGTGCGGAAATTAGCCCCACCAGGAACTTTGAAGGTGCGGGTGGCTTCTCCAGAAAATCGCGAAAATTCCAGTTGGATCGGGGGGTCTACCTTGTCATCAGTACCAAGTTTTCAAAATCTTTGGGTTACAAAATCTGAATATGAGGAAATTGGAGGAAGGATTATGCAACATAGATGTTTTTAAATAAAAATTACTTCAAGTATCACCAAGTACGAGATTATGAATCGTACTGATTTATTTAGAAAAGAAATTTACATTTGTGCAAAATATACAAGTTATCGTCATTTCATTGAAGCACCTTTCGAAATGCTCTTCCAATTTTGAGTAGGAAAATGACAAAATATGCTTCCTCCCTTTTTCATATAAATAGGAGTAAATTTCGCTTTTAAAATCGAAACTACTATTTTCATGTTAACCATACATATTGAACTTATACGCATACGCAGAACACAACAACTGAAATTCCAACATTCAATTCCAGTACAGTAGTTCACAATTTTGTTTTGTCAACAATTTCCATGATGTCATAATATCCCGAAACAGACAGTGAATTAGGGTCATTTTCGAGAGAAAAAATGTGCATAACATATGCATATGCACATTAGGGATTTCCTTCTTGTGATATGATTGGCAATAATTTTAAGATTATAATTGAATATTAGAACTAAATTTGGAACGTCTTTGAATATTTCGATAACTTAATGACTCCTTTGGGATTCACACAATGGTAAGTATAAATGCATTTTTAAGTCGTCTTTGTATGTCAATTTAGTGAAATCCAAGAGGACTCTGATCTTAATGTCCATTCTTACAGGCATATATGACACCATGATGGAATAAAACTACTCAATTTTCAAAAGTGATGCAAAGTGACATGAGGTGTCTTGAAAAGTGAAGTTGCAAATATTGGCTAACTCAAAGGGATGGCATTTTTCGAATGACGTAAATGTGCAAGTAGTACATTTACTGGTCGTTGCAAGCAATCGACTAGCCGTATAACAGCTTCAACAAATTGTCCGTAACAGTAGACTGCAGTTCTATAATAAAAATAATGTTTACACGTCATCTGACGATTTGTAGACGCTTCTGCTCCTCGCCAATCGAAGGCTCTCGTTGCGCTGGTGAGAAGTTGAAAAATTTCTATGTAGTCCATTGGGAGAGTGACAGCCAAATACGTGGAAAAAGGCCATTCTAAATCCACGGTTCATAAAGCAGTACGTGATGGGATTGACGCACGAGGAGAGGTATGCGATGAGCTGAATGAGCGACACCCCCAACGGACCAATCATGTTGTAGAGTTCACTCGGACTGAACAGGTACCACGTATTCATCACATATAACGGTGTCCAGCACACAAAGAACTCGGCCACGACGACACTTAGCATTTGAATGACGCGCTTCTTCCTGCGAAGGGATTTTCCAATGTTGCACCGCCGCAGGACGGCCATCGGTTGACCAGCGTTGCCTGACGACGGTGTTCTCCCTTGACGATGAGCATTTCGACTTCCGTGCTGAGAATTTTTCTTAGAATCCACTCTCAGATGGTTGTTGTCGTGACGATGGCGTCTAAATGACGATTTGAAGGAAACGAGTGCCCGCATTGCGCCGACGCCGTTGGAATGAGTGACAGTAATTTGTGGCGTTGCAGAAGACAGCGGCGCAGCAGGTGAATTCCCGTCTTCAATGTTCACAGCGGATATGCAGGATCTCTCTGAAAAATCAATTTCTTTTTTTCAATTTTTCCATTTACTTTCAGTTTATTTTCAGAAACTTGATTGATCCTAATTGATTGATTGGTTGAAACCTTATACGAATTTTAGAAAATACTCAATTTCAAAAGACGAAACTTGAAATTAAGCGTCCCTAAAGGTTAGTTCTGTCTTTGGACGGGGTTGTTTGCCTTTTTTAACCTAAATTGTATCAATTAGTGCATGCACACATTTGAACTGTCTATTCTTCCAACAAAATGTAATAATGTTTGGGAGTTTATACAGCAAATTTTTAGTTCCTTTTCGTGGGTGATCCCTTAAGGGTTACTCGTTATGAAACGAACTAATTAAACCATGATAAACTATGACAAAACAATTCTTTAAAAAAATACATTCGCTTTGCCACTTATGCACCCTTACGTACACGTTAGAATGGAAGATGTTTGAAGTTCGACACTTTCGTACCACTGCTTATCTAGTTCTTTTTTTTTCCAAAAGCTAAATAATCTCGCTAGACCCTATTTTTATACCAATTAAATTGAAATATGACAAAGAGTATTGTAGCCGAAAATAAATAATTTTGAGGACATCCACATCCACATACACTTTGTTTCTCCTAAATTCGTCGCAAATATCTTATTTTTAAACTCCATTATCTTGCGTTGCTCAAGAAAACAAACAAAGATGTGGATCTTGGCACACACAAAAAAGAAATCCGGAAAACAACAGTTGCAGTTTCCCAACATTTACCAAAGGAAAAAGTTGGTAGAGAAAGTAAGTTTATTTAAAGTTGCACACACCGTGAGAGAACGGGAAAAGTTCAAAGGGAGGCATAAGAACAACTTAAAAACACACTTAACTTCCATTCAAATTGACTTGCGTAACTTTCACCAAACCTTTCTTTTCGAGTTCTCTCTGTCTTTCATCATCCTTATTTATTCCCACTTTAAATGTAAAGCCTAAAGCGGAACTTGATCCAACATCACACCCATTCAATTCTTCCGTGCATTTTACCCCCTTAATTAAGTCGGATTTATTGGAACCGGAACCCTTGAAATTAGTGTCTTGAAATTGATGATGAGACGTTTGCAAAATATCAGGCACAATCTCGAATTCCGAGAATGCGGGATTTTATATGGTGGAATTAGTCGGGAAATGAGGACAAAATGATTTATGCTTGAATAAATTTGATTAGAATTTTTCTGCTATAAGTTAAGCACATCTGAACGTTCAGAATGAATGGGTTCGTTGGACTAGGACTTTCAGTAGCTAATAATTCCCTTAGCTCGTTCTACTTTCTACCAGAAAATATAATGCAAACATAAAAATCTGGTTATAGTATCAAATATGTAAACTTTTGGAATGTAACATATTAAGTAGTGTCAACCACTTTATGTTTATGTATATGGTGTATCTCAGGAACTACTCAACATATCTCAAATCTGTTTTCGGATACAGTGCTCCCTGGAATTATAAGACCACCCCTTTTAAAAATAATGTGACTTTAAAAATAAGTCATATCAAAAAAAGTACTTCTTATGTAAAAACAAAAGTTTTTACTAAAATTCCTGAATGCTTTCACCGGTATTTCAGAACGCTGAATATTTGTCGTTCTTCTGTGACAACGCCTCATTCGGTTGCTACCAACCCGGATCGGTTATTAACAAATCAAACTGAAAATTGCCTCAGAATTTCCAAACAAATTTCAACTTTTGTCCAAAAATATGGCTTCTTCTATTTTTGTAGTTGACCTAAAATTCTGAGGTTGAGCTCAAACGATCCGGGAGAGTGTTGGCCATAATGCACAAAAGGAACATCTCAAATTTTTTCGTTCTTTTGAAATTAGATAAAATAACTGTAGAAACAAGGAGCACAGTTTTTGAGGCCTGTTTTCATGGACTTGGGGTCATAAGTGGCTGTAAAGTTCCTTTATTTGTTGTACGTCAAAGTGTCAGTTTTCGATCGAGGTATTGTGGTCACTTGTACGTGCTCCAGGAAAAAAGCCTTAGGACATTTACTGGATCAATTTTTTCCCATAAAATAACATTGGCACCATTTCACCATCGAAACGGGTCCCAGCACTCGTGAAATCTTAAAATTAAATTCTCCCGTTCCCTACTCTCCGTCCTTATTGGGACAGGTGAATAACTAATTTTTCTACAACCAAACAAGCCCGTCCTAGGATGCCTAAGCGTATAAAAGTGAAAAATGAATTTTTGAGAGACTTTCTCATTCCTTGTTTTCCGTTTGTCACTCACTCACCATAAAACCAAGGTTGGTAAAGCGCCGTTCGTGGGAGCAACGATGCAGTTTGCCTAGAAAGGTTGTCCCACTCCACTCAAAATGCATTGCAAAAAACTATCAGAAGATTTGGGAAGTGTTATTCACAAAAATTAATCACAGGCAACCGTTTGCGGCTAAATCCTAAAGTAACGTCCCAAAATTTGTGACAATTTTTTTTGCATTGATTTTGGCGGAGTCGGTCGACCTTATTAGAAGCTTTGTTTACCGGCCTTGCATAAAACCTCCGTTCTTAATAATTTTAATGAATAATAACCTTGACAATATGAAAATGAGTCTGACAGTCTGCTTCAGGAAAGATATTAGAGTTGGGAAATTTTTTCTTTCGCTGTCCGTAGTAAATGAGTTTCAAAGGTTATGTGGGATTGATGTTGAGTTTAAGAGAGTAGCATTTAGTGGCATTAAATCAATAATTTGGTCTGAGCCACTGTTGGTGGGTTTGATGCAAGTGAAGAAGAAGTGTGACAGGGTTGAGGTTGAGTGAGGAAAGTCAAAGATCTCCTTTGAGAATTTGATTTCTGGGAAAATTGGAGAGGAGATCAACTGTCAGCCTCTCTCAAAACCAAAATCCATTTATTCCTCAAAAACTCCTCGCACATTGGAGGAAGAAGTAGTTGAAGAAGAAAGTCTACAAAATGCAGACGCTCCCTAAGCTAACAAAAACCCTGTCAATTAAACAAACACCAAGGTCTGCAAAAGTTAGAGGTTGATTAACCTAAGCCCCCGCCTCAAACACACAACTTTAATTATACGGGATCAATCTTGACACCCTTCGAGCGAGCAAGACGCTGATACTTCCAGCGATACGCGGTTTGTTTTTACACTGAGATAGGCAAACTTTGGGGTCTTTGAATTGAGGCTGGCTTGAGGGTTCGGAGCCCTTGATATTCTAACCATAGACTCACTTTTCCTAACCCTTCAAGGGTGGCCATTGCCATTGGGTGGTAAGGAGGAAAGATTCATTAAGGTGGCCTCGCACTCGAGAAGAAAGGAGTTGTAAATCCCTTCGAAAGGAAAAGGGAAGACTTAGAATTTTGGAAAGAGAATTTATGGCAACTTTCTCCAGCATCACTCGTCTCCCTTTCTATTTTTTTATTTTCTCTTTTCGTGGAAAAGTGGAACTCGAACGCCTAGGGAAAGCCTTCCCATAAAAGTTTGGTGCTGCCCTTTCTTGTAACATTCTTGCTCAGCCCCTTTCTTGTCCTATCAAAATGCTTTAGGAGTGAAAGTTCAAAAATCTTGAACAGGTTTAACGCTTTTGCAAATTACCGTAAATATTATAGTCAGCCGAACCAATAAATATACTACGCAAAGGTGACACACAGTGGGAGAAAACTATCAGGTGAAATAAAAATTTCTTTTTTCTCTAAACCTTCGATGCTTTCTCGAATCTCATCATCAGCAATTAGGCAACTCTGCAAATCAACGGAACCCTTTAGATTCGCAAACAAGCAAAAAACTTGAATTCATTCATGAGCGGTACTAAAAATATTATTAGAGTAAGAGAATTTTTTTTATGAAATAAAATCTTTAAATCAACAATAAGGTTTCTATTCAAGAAGAAAAGGTACATTAGACAGTGATAATTTTGACGTATCCAGCGATTTCCACAAGTTACATAAAACTTAAACTTACCTCTTGAACTTGACGTCGTAGTGCCCGGAACCCTCCATAATGTAAGAGTAATAAGACTATAGTTGACGCACATGATGCCGAGAGGCAAGACTAGAAGAATAAAGTCCAGAAATACTGTGTAGGCACGCTCCAGCTTGTCGTCGGGCCAGTCTTCACGACATTTGTGTCTCCCTGAACACGCATAATCATAAGGAGCAAATAATTTAATGAATTTTTATTATCCCGCCTCATTTGCTCTAATTTGAAGAGGTGCTCAGAATTGAAGATTAGAAGGGAGCCTTATATTCCTATAAATTATATTTATCCATAAAAGTTTAAATTGGGTTAACCAGGAAATGACTACCCAAGAGTGTCATTTTCCCTACATAAATTTCCCTTCCCTTTTTGGGTCCGTCGGTTTCTTGCATCAATTTAAATTTGCATGAAGCGTCGGGTAATAAAAACGACGCTAGCGTTTAAAAGCTATACTGCGGCATAACATGGCGAACATCCTGGGTCAGTCTCCATAGTAAGCGCTTTCATGGGTCGGCATTATGTGATATGGTGTTTAAAGTTTAGTAATTAAGCTTTAATAAAGAAATGAATTTTGAGAAATAATGCAGAAAGTCAAATTTTATTCAGAGTGGATTTGGGGAAAATATTTTTGAATTTCAATAACTATGGAGAAAATCCTTTCCGTTTTTATTGCTGGCAGGCGGAAATCAAACCAATTTAAAATTCTAGGTTATTCATAGATGTGAGGTCCGCTGCTGAGTAGTCGATCGCGAGCTATTAAAAATCTTGAAATATAAAAACGAAAAGCAGGATTGAAATTATATGAATCATTCAACCCCAATTTTAGGATTCGTTTTAGCCCTGCAATTGATTCTATTCCCTTTGGGAGAAACCGTCACAGCTATGCCAGAATAACCTGTTCGCAATCTTGGCACTTGTCCAATTCTAAAAGTCACAAAGGATTCATTTGGCGACAAATGCCATAAATGTCCAATCAGGGAATAGAGACATAATTCAATAATATATTTTTCAACCCCGTTTTTGGAGGTTCCGGCATCTTACTCAGGCGCATAGATGTTAGAAACTCAAAAGAGCAACGCTCATTCGCTCACACTCATTTGTGACAGCGACACTCGGACACTCTAACGCTCACACTCATTCAAAATCTTGAAACTCAAAAACTCACAC
>VYYI01004066.1:0-11001 GCA_021029175.1 Bilobella aurantiaca
ATGATGTTTTCAAGGACCTCAGTGACTCTAGACCCTTTCCCCTTACTAAAATGACCCCTAAATGACCCCCAAAACCTAAAAACGAAAATTCGGGATTTTGAAAATGTGTGAATAAAATGGAAATGTACGATGTCACCAAGTATAAAATGGAAGGTTATGATGGTACCAATGACCCAGCTGACCACTGACCCTTTACCCCAAAAGTGCGATGACCCCGAAAATGACCCCGAAAATTGAATATTCGGATTTTTCGGATTTTTGCGTAAAATAAAAAGCTGTCCTGGTACGAATGATCCAGGTGACTCCTGACCCATTCCGCGCAGTGTGATGACCATGTAACTGACCCTCAAAACAAAAAAATCGGCGTTTTCGGGGTCAAATTTATTTGCATTAGTTCAATACGCTACTTCGTTACGTGCGTTTGCAACGGTTTATTTAGTTTTATTTACATTATCAGACTTGCGAGAAACCCCCTTTCTAGTATAGGAAGGGAGCCCTTAAGTTACCTAACTACCTACCCATAATTTTTTAGGCAACAACTACCAGTCTCTTGCGATTTACCTTAGTTTTTATTATTTTCTCTACCAGAAATTGGTGATTATGAGCTAGGACTGTAACGACTTTAAGGACATGTACTTTTAGGATTTCCCTGGATGGGCTTGTCTGGTATTTGTAGTATTTGTTCAATTGGCAACGAGATTGGGCGATGACGTCTGTGGCGAAAACTTATCGAGAGTAAGTTAAGTGAGCATTGGATCAAATTCGCTAGCATTTGCCCAAATGTTGGACTACACGAGGCTCCACATTTTGAGAAAATGGAATTGGATCATAAACGACTGATCCCTTGTCACTGGACACTGGACACCTCCACTCCAATTCCGAAGAATGCGGAAGACTGACAGCGAGAATAAATGTGACAATACGTCGAGACGAGGAAGACAAACGGACGGGAAGGACAGGAGCAAAAGAGAAAGTGAAAACTTTCTCCTGTCACAGAAATGTATTTGGATCATAAAAGGAGCCAGTTGACTTCTTTCAAATCAACCGAAATTGGTGGACATGCCATCGACGAAAGTCTTAAGAATAGGACTCTCCATGCCAATTTCGTTTAAAAAAAGGAAACTTTTGAGACAGCAAATGGACTGGTTCAGAAAATATGAGGGAAGTTTTGAAAATGAGTAAAATTGGATCGAGAGGGGACTTTCTCCAAGGGATTTCAAGTCGAGTGATAAAAAAGAAGTTTCCATGAATCCTTTCCAAACAGCATGGGTAGCATATCTTTCGGATAATTACATTTCAGGTTGTCGCATATGGTAGTCAACATTCGATTTTTCTGAGAATTAGAAATATCTTAAAAATATGGGTTCTGTCAGTATTCCTCATGACTCCACCTGGGGAGCTTACCTGATATTGTAAAGAGCGATGGAAGACTTCGTTGGGAGCGGAGGTAACTTAATTTGGAATTGTTGGGAGGAAGCGTTTCCTGTTTGAAGAGAGTGCAAAGTTTAAGAATTTGAATGAAAAATCCATTTCCGTGCTTGGGCGCTAACTAAGTTGGAAAGTGCTGGGAAGGTAGCGTACTGAGGGCGGAAGGCAAATTGTCGTGAGTGAGATTTTAGAGATAATAATTTCCTCATTTTCCTCATTCCACTCCAACAGGAGAAAGCAGGGGAGGGATGGCAAGAAGGGAAAAGACAATTTCATTTTCTCCCCTATATTTTCCCAATTCAATATTTCACATCCCTCTTTCATCTCTCTCTCTCTGCTATGCTGCCTGTGTTTCATTTACTAAAGTAACGGAAGTCATATTAGCTAGCTTATGTTGGTTTAGCAATTTGTGGAATTTTTAGAGGGAAAATATGGAATGTTAGGGGCAGTTATTCTCATTAGTAGGACGTGGATTAGGGTCGTCAGATTTACTTTGCTTTGTGAATTTATGAGCGAATAGTTTTAGCTATTTTAATAATAGAAGATAATTTTAATAAAGTTCGTGATCAGGCATTATTTCCCATGCGCCTAAAATTAAAAGTAAACCCTTTCTGTCCTTGGAAAACGGGCTAGTTTGGCTTGAGAATAATGAAATATCAGTATTTGAGATCATTTTATACGACAGTGAAAGTGACACTTACAATATAACAAACACAGACTACGCGGTTGATTTTGGTTCAATTCCATTGTTCTACTTTTTTCTTTGAGACGCGATGATGCGATTTACATTGTTTGTAAAATAGGAATGATGCACTTAATCTTTAATTCCTGATACGCCAATCCACTTACATCTTTCTAATTTTCCAGCTCCATTCGCTCTACCAATCCCATCCCAAAATCCAGCCTTGAGCTTTGTGGATTCATCCAAGTGTGAGGCATTATGAAACATGTCAAATATCCCTTCCAAATGACTGCTCTCCCAGACTTGGCCAGGAAGCCATTAGGAACTTGGCTTCCGTCCACGGAAAAACAATCCAATCAGACACAACAATCGTGATGCGAAAGAACTGCAAAGCTAATGCAACGATAACGGAAGCTCTCTGGACTCTGGAGTGGAAGACCTTTCAGAACCAGGAAATAATTTGATGGTACATGCAGTATGTTATTAGTAAAAATATAACTCCTTTAACACTTCAACTTTCAACACGAAGTCACAATGTTTCAGGATTGAGCGGCTTTGGAAACAAGAAATTGCTTACGACTTACATTGCATTGATATGCATTTCTAGTTAGATTAAATACCTCAAATCAGAGCCAAAACTGGGTATTTTATAATGACTAAACCTTTAATAAAGTGATTTTTGGTAACCATTTATCTTGAAATCAAACTATGTCGTTTATTTATAAAAAAAAATTGAACAAATGTTTATCTTGAGTGACAGTGTCAGTCACTGTCTATCTTTCACTAATTCAACTTTCACGAAACTTGAGGTTCAAACCGCTCGGATAACATTTTCCATTGACGATGCGATGATTGAGAAACTGGGATTTTAAAAAAACTTCGAGACTTTATGTGCCAAAACTGAAGTTCAATTATTTGAAAATAATAACGTAAAGCCAATTATAAACTTAAAATTAATTACGATTTAATTTACGTTTAATTGTGAGAGGGATTTTAATTTTTGCGAAAGATTAGTTTGGTATCCTGACCAACGCTCGCGGGTGGGGCTGGCGTAGAGTTCATGGACCTTTAATCCATCGCTGAATTACTTGTCGTAACCGATGGGCCCTGCCACCATTGATTCCGTTGAAGGTGGTTGCCTGGAAGCGTGTGTCCCAAGGGTCTGCTCTTACGGCCCAGTTGTCTGCGACCTGACTTATGGCCCACTCTCCTCTGACTAAGTGGGTCTGTCGACGTGACAAAGTGAGGAGGTCGCTCCCACCGACTTACCCACCACCACAAACCAAGCCACCAAGAACCTGGACATTTCATATAAAAACGCTCAGGAATCCCAAGATCGCTTCCGAGGCGGAGGGAAGCGCCACAGATTAATTGAAGCATTAGAAGGCCCAACGACGCTTCCTTCAAGGCACAGTATCTTTCAAGTCATTTCATCCTCTTTGGATTCCAGGCCACGCCGAAATCATCCAAAAATGCTAAATAAGAAAACTTTCTTTTCCCGAAACCCACACAAAGACTTCCGTTGTCTCAACTCTATCCAAAATTCTGATTTTTACGCTTCACAAGCGCGCATGCGCCAGTTTGCCGTCCATGAGACCTAGCTTAAGTGCCCTTGTTCATGTTGTAAGAATCATCCTAGCTTGAGCAGTGTAGCAAGATGGGAACCAATTGCCCAAACTTTGTTGACATCCTTTGCAGTTGGACTCTCGTTGTACGGTGTCCTTTGGACATGTTAGGTTTAGAGGTCGGACATGGCCTGAAAGCATTGCCTAAAATTATAATTCCGAGAAAGTCTAGGCTGGAAATCAGAATCAGGGAGTCATGAGAGCATCCGCATTTATTGGGGGACGAACAAAAATAGTTGGAGTGTCAGGGAAAGAATTCCAAACTTTCTCTGACTTTCACCTCCGAGCTGCATTCCAGAAGCATGTGAAGGAAGATGGAGCGGCGGAGAGCCTGGACGTGATTTCTGTTTATATGAGCAGAGGCACAAAAATTCGAGCGAACAGACATTTTTGGACGATTGTCTTTCTATAATTTCCGTACTAGAACCCCAAGCAACAGCATGGGCCTCAAGTCCTTTTCCAAAGAAGTCCCATTGGGAATTGTGTTTAAGGGCTTCATTTTCCCAAAGTAAGGATAAGGACCACTGAACTCGAGTAACAATAATAGCTTCTTCATTAAGTACAGCCCATTCTGAGTTTTCTAAGATTAGAGAAGCTTAATCAGGGTAAAAGTAAGTAACTCAGGAAATTGTTGACTTAAAAGATATCCATCAAAAAACTTAATGCTTAAAAGCACCGGAAACTGTAAACTGAATGAGTTTTCTATTACTTTGAATGAAATAAGTTATAGCGACATGCAAGAAAGAAAACTAGGTATAATGTCAATATATTCGTTTCTCTACGAACGTTAAATAGAAGGCTATACTATTGCAATCTAAAATTCAAGTTAACCGAGATTGGTGTAATATTTCTCGATTTTTCAAATTAAATTACCAAGCAAATTACAGTTTCTTTCGTAAAAAGTAAAAATAGCTGAATGCATTTTAAATTACGGAAAACTTTCTCTGAATTGTATAACTTATTATTTTGTTTTTCTCCACACCTCTCTAACGACTTTTTCAAGTGTGAACAGAAGACAATAATAGTTAAAAGATCTAATTAACTTGTTGTCTTATTTTTGTTGTTTAGTTTGTTAAAGCACCGTGGAGCTCATTTCCATATAAATTGAATGGGTACTTTTCTCTCCTTTCCGTTGCCCTCAACTTTGTATAGAACGACTGAAATTATCCACCATTTGAATCCCATAAATCGTTGCCTTCGGGTTTTTCAGACTCATTTACATACTCATTTCCATATAAATTGAATGGGTACTTTTCTCTCCTTTCCGTTGCCCTCAACTTTGTATAGAACGACTGAAATTATCCACCATTTGAATCCCATAAATCGTTGCCTTCGGGTTATTCAGACTCATTTACATTAGGAACTACGACTTGGAAGAATTGCTAAGAAAAAATTGCTGAGAAAAGCTCTCACACTGCTCCAAAACTTTCTTTTTCGCTTTCTCCATTTCCTTTGCAGTGGAAGGTCTTTATTAGTTGGGAAGTTTGGGTCTTAATGAAAAGAAAGCTCTGGTTTTGGAGAAGTATGAAATGGTGATTTGAGCTAAGAGCATTCCTTTGACTACGTATTTCTAAAATGAGTTTCTCTTTTCATCAATATCAGGAGAAAGTGGTAATAAATCCCAGAAAGAGGATTTTTCCCGCTTAGACTTTCTCCTGGAGATAAGTGTATGCGTTGTTGAAGGAGGAAAGTAGTCGTAGGAAATCAGAGTAAGTGTGTAGCATGTTCGGCAAGAACAGACTTGTACAAAGGAAATGGAAGGAGATAGCGGCGGTTGCGGCTTTGTTTGCAAAGCAATTCAGCCGAACCACTTGGAAAAAAGGAAATCCACTCACAGCTTTTTTGGGGGGAAAATGATACGCCTAGAAAAAATATTAAGTTGTATGAATCTTCTCCTGTTAGAACCTAATGCGTGGGTAGCTCTCAAACTAAACTGAAAGGAAATACAATCAGAATATTTTTGTTATTTTGATGTCTTCTTTGCACTCCACCAACTTTTAGATTTAAAAACAAAACAATGAAGTATTTGCTCGAACAAACCTTTTTGTAAACAATGAATAATACTTCAGATTCATCTCTGTAACTAATGCCAGGAATCCTTCGATTCGATAAGCTGAATAACAGGAATCAAAAAGCATTCTGCTATTCAAACCTTTTTTTAATCTTTGTTACATTGTTTGCAATAAGTACAATTTATACACTTAAGGATCTTCGCAAATGATACAATTTTATGACAAGAATCACTGAAAATTATCTCCTAGAAGTGACACGTGTCCATTCGCATTTCCTCAGTTTAAATTTTCACTATCCTTTCTTCGTCCCTATAAATAATTTAAAACCCTGTCATGTCACTTTCTGTGTATTGTTGATACAAAACAATTCAAATAGCATGACAGAATTTGAAAAAGCGAGTCAAACGCATAAAGTGCTCATGCATGAAGATGCCAAAAAAGATACTCTGACTTTCTCCAACTCCCGCATCTTCCCAACTTTGACCATTATTTTCACGCTTATATGGAAACGCATTATCGTTTCACCCTAGAGTGAAAATTATGCTTCCCTAATGCTACATTTTGAACGAAATTCAGCCTGACTTTGGCAAACACTAAAAAAGAGGAAAAAAAATCCTTGACGCCAAAACTTGCTTCTGACACACGACAGGAGCTGGTTTCAAACAAGCGCAGGGCTTTTTTTTCCAAAATTATAAAAGTTAAAAGTTTTAAGGATTCAAATTGTCGCAATTCAAAGGCAAACTTATGAGAAAAACAAGAATGCGCAGGAGCATATTCAATTTTTTTTAATTCAAAGAAATTCAGTTTCGTATTCTAGAACGCTATTAGTGAAATATGCGATAGCTGGGTACTGGGTGTGACGCCGGGAAATTGAATTTATAATTTATAGGGGTTAATAAATTGAAGATCCTGTCTCTTAAATAAACTTTAAAATCGTAAGGTGTTTTCGTTGAAGAGGCGTTAGGGGTCGGTTCTAATTTCCTTTCTACAGATTTCTGAAACATCGTGAACATTGTGCGAAAAATTTTAAAAAAGGATTCCGAGTTAGGGATCCCATTTTTTAAAAAATAGAAGTTTAGGGTTCGCTGGTCCCGGGTGTGTCGTAGATGTGAAGAATTCTTAGGAAACTAATTTCTGGAGATGAGGGCCCCTTCGGGATAGATAAGGACTCCATTTTGAAAATTCAGGACTCCCAGACCTTCATTTACATGAAAAGTAGTGCACGGGGTAAAAAAAAATAGTTACTCTTTTTCCAGAGTTTAAATCGTCCGGATTTTACCAGTGTATTCCAAACACATTTCCTATGGACGAATTAAGGTTCAAGTTTAGGTAATTGTGTTGAAAATTTATACAAGGTAACATAATACTAAACATATGTACCAAGTATATTAAAAAGGCTTAAAAATTTAGCACTTATGTACAGACAGCTACGTAAGGCGAGCTGAGTTTTTTTTTCTATAAGATTGAAGCAAGTTAAAAATATTTGACATATTCTATTTTGTACGTTGAAGCCCACTTATTGCATAATAGTCCATTCAAGTTACATGTGGCTATTCATTTTCAGGTATTGTGTTATAATCGAGTAAAATAAGAGTGAAGTATTCTACGAACCTTTCCCAGCCAAGAGAAAGATTTTATTCCCTTGATTTCACTTAAAATTTTTATCTTGTCTAAAATCAGAACATTTTCAGAATATTTAATAAAATCAAGACGCACGTACCTGGAAAGCGTTTCGGAGGAGTCGTTGGGCCCTCCAGGGACGGACTTCGTATCTTGAAGGGTTCATAACTTCCAGCTGAGTTTCTTCATCTGCCTTGTAGAGCAGTGCGCGGAAAAGCCACTTTCCTGGGATTCAAGTCCCAGACACTGTCTTTGCCATTAAGGGCCCCAGCTATAAAATCATTAGCGTCTTAGGAGGAGCTCCAGGAAAGTCAATCAAGAGCTCACAGACACAAATCACGTAAGTGAATAGGGAGGCAGGTTTGAGGGAGAAAACGATTTGGGCCGAGGTTGTAAACTTCCGCTTTACGACCAAGCACCATTTATTTATGAACTTTCTCCGTTAGACCCTCACACGCCTTGGACTTCCCCAGGGGCCCTGTAAGGAAGGGAAAAGAATTAGGGCCTCTCTGTCCTGTCTCCAATTAGTAGCCAAAGACTTGTCAAAAGGCTCTGAGCCCTTGGAGGCTCAAATCTTGAGCAATTGGTGAAGATGAGGATTCGTAAGGTGCGTGGAAGAGGGGCGATGAATAGAAAGTACCCTCATTTCCAAAAGTGCTCCTCCAAATTCATATGGAAGAGCAAGGATGCAAACATGAAGGGAAGGCGAGCATTCCATAAATAGAAGTGGAGGCAAAATAGAATTCAAAATTCTGGATGCATTTTAAACAAGTGGAAGCTTTTGCAGATAGATTTTTTCTTTCTAAATAAGTTTCTGGAAAATTCAATTTCAAATTCAATTCAATTCGAATTTCGAACAGTGATTATTTCAAACAAAGTTATATTTGAATCTTGTATAATCTATAAGTTATTGTAAAAAAAACTTTGAAAAACGGAATTAATTTACTTATTGCAGGTGTAATATTATTTTTGTAGTGACTTTTCGATTACAATTATAGATCTGAAAATGAGTGTCATGTCTTGTTTTCAAAACATTTTAGTAGGTATCATGCCACCTCTAATTCTTGAAATATTGACTTGAAGTCCATGTAAATAATTAAATATTTAACTTAATCAATTGTCAACCGGACTGGAGAAAGTGATTTATATTTTACACGAAGCTACCTACCACTACAATATTTGAAAGATGAATTAAAAACGAAAATTGGAAAAGTATCCTGAGTCCAAGGGTGGTTTGAGGGTATAAATTGGATTTGAGCCCTGGGCGTCCTTATCTTGGGAGAAAGTGATGATGAGGTTAATGGGGAAATAAGAGTGAAAGATGGTGGATACTTTGAATTCCAATATCCGAAAGTGCTTGGATATTCTTTCATTTCCTGGAAATATTTGAGTAGAAACGATATGTCCTAGAGTTTTCTCCAGCGCGTAATTTAAAATAAGTTGGTTTTGGCGGGAGAGGCATTTGACACGACTGCTGAGTCAGGATTTCTTTGGTCGCTTTCGGGCCTTTCCACAGTTCTGTTCCTTGTCACCACAAGGAGACTCCGCCCATAAATCTCAAAGAAACTGATGCGGCAGAATATTCAGTAGGATTCGGAAGTCTCTTCAAATAATACTTGAGAGGCCAAGAGATCACTTTCCAGGGAAAACGGAAAATAAATATAAAAAGAAACTTCAAAGATTTCAAATCTCGACTCTCGACTTTGCCACGCTCAGCAACTTCCGAATAATTCTTCCGAAACGCGTTAAATTTAAATCTTTCTCAAGTGCAAGCTACAATACAAAAAAAAACCGTTCCATTTCCAAGCTAACTTTTTTTTTAAATTCTTCGTTTTTTTATCTGATTGTGCCAGTTTATTTAATTATTTACCTATTTTTTTTTTAGGGTTTACTAGACTTTGATAAAGTTTAGGATTTAGGAGTATTCTACTTTGGAAATTCATCAAGCTTTGACTTTCCCTCGCTGTCACAAACTGGACAGAATTTCCAGCCCTTTTCAAATTAACTATCTGTACATGGCCATAAAATGGAATTGGTAGAGTCAGCTGCCAATGGTGGAAGACATTACCTATACTGAATTCAGTGAATTGAAAGTTGTAAAAGAAGATTATCTACCAGGAAAGGCTGATCTCCTAAAGCGGATCTTAAAAAAAAATGAAAGGAAAACCATTTCAATGAAGTCGAGTGAGCCGAAATTGCAATTAAATTAAATTACATCCTCCCAAATTTTTAGACTTAACTAACTCGGCGGTGGCGACTAAATAAAGAATACTCCAAGCCGAAATCTTGTGACTCCGAAAGGGGAATCACATTGGACATTAACTATCATGCTCTTAGATGTATTTGAACTTTTTTTTTAGAATGAAATTGACGCACCGCACTTTGGAAGCTGAAACGCCGAAATGGTTTTTAGAGAAAAGTCATTTCAGACTTTTCCTTTGTTATTATAGACTCTAGGCAGGAAGATACTTTTGAAGAAGCATTGGGTAATTCATGCTGTTGCTAGGAGTCGGAGTAGGGTACTCCACACCTACGCCCATTCTAACGACTGGGTAGCTCGGGTAACTCTAACTACGTTTTTGAACAAAGCAAATAAATTCAAATGACAAAAACGGCGGCTTATGATATAACTAATCATTCTACAAACTACAATTTAATTACCGTCAGTACGAATGGCTTAAAAAAAATAATGGACTTCATTCTTCATCACAGATTACTAATAAGTTTAAAGTTAAGGACATCTAACACTTATCCATATTGTCACGATCGTCGTATCCCCAGTCCCTGAGTCTACGTCGCCCGCGACCTTCACCTCCATAGGTTATGCACGTCAGTTAGTTATGTCACATTTGTTATCTCCAGACTGGCACAAGACACAGTCTGGAGACAGAGTTAATTAGTTTAGTCGTAAGGTTAGTCGTAAGGTCAGTCAAGTCTGTCCTTGACTCATAGGGTATAAATAGTAGTAGTTGGCCAGAGAGCCGAGGTGAGTCGGTTAGAGGATAGTCCGTGGATCGATCTTGTCCAGTCCACATCTCATTTTAGCCAAAATAAAAGGTTTATTTTGACCTTTGACCTCGTCTTAGTCCTACGTCGTGCCCCTTATTGCCCATACACCCCCATTTACGAGTTCACGGTGACCTTTGAGAGGTACCGTGACAATAAGTGCGGCGTTAGATCACCTCTCTACCAGACGTACCGTTTGACATCCAGCCGCTATTGGTGGCAGTAGCGCGGAAGATCAGCCGTAGCCTATGGAAGAAGTGGATCCTATTGACCCAGAAATCGTCGTCGACACAGTCCAGCCCGTAAACGTCGTAACTACCGTCCAAGTAACAACCTCCGCCACACCGACCACAATTGCTCCAATGGACTCCGCCACCGCACTGTCGCTCGCCCTCACCGCTTTCCGCAGATACGACGGAACAACAGATGCAGCCAAGTTCCTCCAGCAATTTCAGGAAACCGCCGAAGAGTGTAAGAAAAACGAGTCGTGGATGCTTCGAAACCTGGACCGTTTCCTCGACGGCGCCGCCAAGTTTTGGTGGCTCACTAACGGCGAAGCCCAGGAGAAAAAGTTAGATGAAACCGCCGCCGATCCGAAAGCCATTTGGAAGGAAGCAATGCTCACGAT